>PVIY010004442.1:0-103011 GCA_004026745.1 Myrmecophaga tridactyla | reverse complement strand
TGCTTGACTCTAGAAGGATGGTGTAGTATTTAGGTTCAGGTGTCAACTTGGCCAGGTGATGGTGCCCTGTTGTTCTGTTGCTGTGGACTTAAATCAGCAGCATATGAGTTTCATCTATGGCTGATTACATGTGCGGTCAGCTAAGGGGAGTGCCCTCCTCAATGAGTGAGACTTAAAAGAGAGGTCAGAAGAGAGCTCAGCAGCTTACCCAGATGTTTGGGGATGCAGAAAGGAATCACTCCAGGGAAAGCTATTTGAACCAGAAGCCAGGAGGGAAGGCCAGCAGAGGTCACTGTGTGCTTTCCCATGTGATTGAGAAAGCCAGAGGAAGTCCAGCTGCTTTTCCTCTGAAAAACTATAAATTTGTGACTAAATAAATCCCCTTTATAAAAGCTCATCTATTTCCACTGTGTTGCATTCTGGCAGCCTTAGCAAACTAAAACAGATGAAGAGGTTAAGGTGTGGACTCTGGGGTCAGATTACCAGGGGACAAATCCCTCCCTGCTACTCCCTAGCTGTGTGGCCTTGGGCAGATTACTTACCTCTCTGTTTCAGCTTTTTATCTATAAAATAATGGTGATAGAGTCATTTATCTGGGGGGTTGTAGTGAGGAAGGAATGAGTTGGTGCAATGTAGGATATTTGGACCAGTATACTCTCTATCAAGTAATTTTAGCTATAATGATTATTGTTTCTCTTGCCTTATTGCTGCTGAGAGTCCTTCCTCTCCCCACACAACCCCCTGCTTTGACTGTGTCTCCCAGAACATGGAAGCCTGTCACAGCCCCCTTGTCCTATTGCCTACCTGTCAGACACCTATTTCTCTTTTACATCTCAGTTCAACTCTCATCCTCTCCTTGAAGACTTCTCACTGTATCCCCTCCTCTGTCCTTTGTGCCTCTATGTTGCTTCATTTGTGCTTCTGACATGGCCTCTTGGGGTATTTTAAAGTTCTTCTTGGTTGGCACATCTGCCTCTTCCCCTGAATTCTAAGAAGCCCTTTGAGAGCAAGTTCTGTATGTGATTGTATTCCCAGCCCCTGGCAGAGAATCTAACACAGTCCACCTAATCAGTGTGTGTGCATACTACACAGAGAGAATTCTTTCCAACTTGTTTAGGAATATCTGCCAGGGTTCCTACTTACAAGCAACAAAATCCACTTTTAATAATGAACCGAAAAGGGACTTATTAAAGGATGTTATGCAGTTCACAGAATTTCCAAGAGGCTGGAGAATGGGGCTTTGGATGTTTTATAGGCAGGAACAAGATACACATTATATTCTTGAGCTGTTCTGGAGGAGGCCCTCCTGCCATGCTGTGCCAGCTTGGGGATTGACCCTGCTGACACTGAGTGCAGTGCACTACTTCCAGTCTCTTGTCACTACTATCTCTGAAAGCTGAATGTCCTTCTTATTACATACCCTGATCCTTGTCAGAAAGCTGTCATGTAGTACCTGGGTATTGCCTGCTATTTGTGTCTCTTTCTTCCAAATAAACTCTTGTGGGCATGTCTGATTGGTAGAGCCTAGGTCACATGCCTATATGGAAGCTTCAAGGGAGGCTTGAAAAGGAAAAGCTTCTAATTTGAGGGAGCATAGATTCATAAAGTAGAGGTGTGAAAGTACAGGTTTCTATGTAGGTGATATGATAGTTAAGTTTATGAGTCAGTTTGGCTCGGTTATGGTGTCCAGTCATTTGGTTAAGCAAGCACTGGCCTGACTGTTACTGTTAGAGTATTTTTCAGATGAGTCTAAATCATAAGTCAGTTGATTGCATCTACAACCAACAAAGGAGATTGCCTTCAATAGTGAGAGGAGTCTTCTCATCTACTTGGTTGAAGGCCTTAAAGGAAGAACTGAGGATTTCAGCAGCGGAAGAAGAATTTCTATCTCTACTTGAAACAGCCAGTATCTCCTGGGGAATTCAATGTCACCTTCATTAAGTGTCCAACTTGTGGCCTGCCCTTCAGAGTTTCAGACTTGCCAATCTCTATGGTTGCATGAACCAATTTTTATAATAAATCTCTAATGTCTATTTATATGTTCTGTTGATACTGTTTCTTTGGAAACAGTACAGGCGCTGTTTAGGCAAAGTGTCTTGTATGATGAGAATGATAGTTGAAACTGTAGAAAGAAATATGAACCAGTAGTAGTGGTGATGGTGAGGGTATGATGATTGAACAAACTTGTTAAGTGATAGACTGGAGAGGAGGCCCAGAAGAAGAATTTTAATAGAGTTGGAGTGTAAGACTCTGAAGACTATGCAAAAAAAAATGAGGGGGGCATTTGAGCCTAAAGTTCTAAATCACTGATTTTGTTACCTGTGCTTTTATTGTCTCCTCACCAATCTTTCCTATCAAAACTGATGTTATCTGGAGACATGAGGACATACTCATGCATCATAATTGCTCTTCTATGAGATATTCCATTGATAATAAAAAAGATTAATTATTCATTATCTATATCAATGCTTGTCCAAAAAATGTTCTATATCTGCCATATCTAATATGGTAGCCACAAGCCGTATGTAGTTATTGAGCACCTGAAATGGAGCAATATGTGACTGATCAACTAAATTTTAAATTTTATTTAATTTTAATCAGTTTAAATATAAATAACTGCATGTGGCTATTGGCTACCATGTTGGATAGTTAAGTTCTAGATAATTTGACCTGTTAAGGAAAACAGAATGGATCATTATTTTTTTAGTAAAAAAATATTTTAAAATATTCATAGATCCAAACACAGGGAGCCCAGAATAAGAATGAGGGCCTTTAATCCTGTATAGCTTAATGTAATGCCTGGATACCTCCCAGAGTATATTAAGCAGATAATCAAAAAGTATAAGCGAAGTCCCTTGAGGGATGGGAGAAAAAATACAGAACTATTAAACTTTACCACCAGGGAAACCCTGTGTTCTAGTTTGCTACCTGCTGGAATGCAATATACCAGAAGCAAAATGGCTTTTAAAAAGGGGAATTTAATAAGTTGCTAGTTTACAGTTCTAAGGTTGAAAAAAATGTCCCAAATAAAACAAGTCTATAGAAATGTCCAATTCAAGGCATCTGAGGAAAAATATCTTGGTTCAAGAAGGCCAATGACATTCAATGTTTCTCTCTCAGCTGGAAGGGCACGTGGCAAACATGGCAATGTCTGCTGGCTTTCTCGTGTCTCTACCAAAAGAGACTGTCTCCAAAATGTTTCCTCTTTTAAAGGATTCCAGTAGGCAACTCCACCTTCCATGGGTAGAGACATACCTCCATGGAAACCATCTAATCAAAAGTTACCACCCAATTGGGTGGGTCACATCTCCATGAGAACAATCAAAATGCTCCCATCCAGCAATATTGAATGAGGATTAAAGGACATGGCTTTTCTTGGGTCCACCACAGATTCAAACTGGCACACCCTGGATACTGTGTCGAAAATTAGGGACACCCAAATCAACAGGCCAAGCCCTTGATCTTGAGGCTTGCTCTTGTGAAGCTTATGTATGTAGTGAAGAAACTTAGCCTACCTATAGCTATGCCTAAGAGTTTCATCCTACAGATGGAACCTCTTTTGTTGCTCAGGTGTGGCCTCTCTCTCTTTCTAAGTCCAACTCTGCAAGGGAAATTTTTGCCCTTCCCTCTACATTGGACATAACATCCAGGGGTGAAAGTCTCCCTGGTGGTGTATGAGATGACACGAAGGGATGAGTCTGGCCCTGGTACTGTGGGATCACCAATGCTATCCTGACCAAAAGGGGGAGAAGAAATGTAATAAATAAGGTATCAGTGGCTGAGAGAGTTCAAATAGCGTCAAGAGGCTACTCTGGAGGTCACTTCTATGCAAGCTTCAATTAGACATTGCTACCTATCATAGCTTGCCAAACTCCAACGAAAACTATTCTTGCCAATCCTAAAGAGCACCTAGGGCATTATGTAAGTTTCTACAAAGGTTCCATGCACTGGGTTAACTTTCCAGAAACCTACAATCTCCAGATGGGTCCCGGGACTAGATAAGTCCTGAAATGCAGAGGGGCCAGTCTCTCCAGAACATCAGCTAGTTCCATCCCCCTATCCCATATTATCAACAGCCCCTTCCAACATGAAAAGCTAGAATGAATATAGCCCAAATACCCCTAAAGAGTTGGAGAAAGATTAAAGTTGATGGTGGAGATATGCAGAGAAGATAGGATTTAACAAATGAGTATGATTGCTGAATCATATTGATATTTCTTTTAGTCTCCAGTGTCTTTGAGCAGCTGGAAGTAAAAACCTAGAATTATGGAATTGTAACCCATATCAAACTCTGAAGTCTGTTCTACAACTAATTGTTGTGATGTGCTTTGAAATTTATTGCTTTTTTGTATATATGCTACTTTTTCACACAAAAGAAAAAAGTCAATTGTGATGATAAATGCACAGCTATATGATGATATTGTGAACCTTTGTACACTTTGGATGATTACATGGCATGTGAATACATAATATATATCAATAAAAAATTAAAATATCATAGTGTTAGAATCCTGAATATAGGTTACCAAGGGTGTGGGTGGGGATAGGCAATGGGGAATTAATGCTTAAATTGTACAGAGTTTCTATTTGGGATGATGGAAATGTTATGGTTATGGTAACGGCTGCTGGGTGGGTAACACACATTGTGAACGTAATTAACAGCACTGAATTACATATTTGAATGTGTTTAAAAGAGGGAAATTTTAGGTTTTAGTTTTTGTTACCAGAATAAAAAACATATATATCATAGACAAGCATATACTCTTCTTGGTAAATAAAGACTTTTTTTTTGTACTGACATAATATTCCATGGCATGTTGGTTTAGCAAAAAATGAGAAAATGGTGAGACACTGAATTTCCCAATTAGTGATTTTTCACTTTAGGTTTTATTAAGCTAGGAGCCTAAAAAGTGGAGATTGGAATAACAATCTTTTCCAAGTAAACCACATTGGAAAATACTGTTTTTTTTGTTTGTTTCTTTTTTTTTTTGCCAAAAAAAGAAAAAGGGTCAATTTATTTAGGACAGCTTCTCAAACCTTAGCATACATCAGAACCACCAGGAGGGCTTGTAATATCACAGATTCTGGGGCCCAATTGTAGACGTGAGAATTTACATTTCCAACATGTTCTCGAGTGAAGCTGATGTGGCTGACCTGAGAACCACACTTCCTGAACCCCTGACTTGGAAAGTGTTCTGTTAAAGAAAATTAAAGTTTTTCCTCATAGGGCATCTCAGAATATTTCATATGCAAATATCACGCTGTTACTCTGAGGGTCCCAGAAGGAGCTATGTAGGTAGCACTCACCACATTGACTTGCTCATAAAACCCTTTTCTCACAGAGTATCCCAGAAACAATTCCATGAAATTCAATTGAGTTAAAACATTAGCGTTTGTTTTTCATTCTTCCTTCTTCTATCCACCTATATGATAACTGTATGATTGGAGTCTTATCTGCCTTTCCTTCTCCATTTACCCTCTCCTTACAGGAGATATAATCTAGGGCCATGATTTCAATGCTGGTGCCACCCAATTTGACACCTCTAGCCCAATCCCTCTTCTGAATGCCACACAGTATGTCCAACTGCCTATTTGGCATTTTCATCTCAAATGGAACATGTCCTGAGCTACACTGTTTACAAATCCTCATTGAACTAATCCTATTCCTTTCCCAGTTTTTCTTGTTCACGCCAACCATCTAGATTACTGTCAAATTGATTAGCCACATCTGTCATTTCTGCCCAAAAGAAGTGTGTATGAACACATATATGCATATGTTCTTTTTAACACATATATGCATATATGTGTTCATACACACAAATGCAGCCATAATACATATGTGCCTATAGGTGTGAGTGTGTGTATGTCCATGATTATAAATAAAATGCCTACTTTTATTTATCTATAATACTTGTTCAAGACATGATTCTTCTCTGACTATATCATCACCTTCTTATTTAAATGGTATCACTCATATTCCCCCAGGCTTTGCCAACCTGAAAGTTACAATGGGGTCATAAAAAAGTGAGAGAAGAAAAAGTGTTTCTCTGGCTCTGCTCTCTTCTATAATTGTGGAAACTCAAGTGCCTCTCAGATTTTTCCAACTGGTTGAAGTATACTGGCCTCTGTGATGTCTCGCATGTGCTCAGGAACTTGTCCTTTCTTGTATCTTGTGTACTTGCTCCCTCTTCTGTGACCATGTCTTCTATCCTCAGAAAAGAGCTGGGATGCTGTTTTTCTCTCCAGAATGAGTCAGGTCTGACTTCCTGCTCAGGCTACTATACCCCTTTGCTCAATGAGCCAACATTCCCCTCAGGTGGAGAAGAGTTACTTAATTCCTCTATATTCTGTTACACAGGCTACCACAGTGCTGCTTTATGCTCCCATCTAATTGAAAGTTAGTAAACTGATCTCTTCTTTTTCATTTCTTGTGTTTCAGGCTCTTCCCTGTGACTTAGGCAAGAGTGATAGATAGCAACTGTTTCTAAATCTCCTTTCCTTTCCTGCTCTGATCTATTACTCTTAGATCAAGTTTTTGTGGTTTTATTCTCCTTACTTTTTAGGAGGATACTTTTTAAGTGGCTTTTCATTCTTCATATAAATATAATTTTTGGAGGTCTGGCACTGGCTTTTCTTGTTTTCCTCTAGGGTCCACCCATCGGCTTACTTACTATGTATCGTGCCTCCCACATTGACATAAATGTTTATGTCTCTGTGTCTTTGTCAATGTGTGTGCTTATAAAGGAATAATATGCCTTCTGCTCTCCCTGGTATTTGCATTGCACAATAAAAAATAAAATTACTCTGTGAGCTTCTCTTTTTGCCCCTTCCTTTTGGAATGTCCTAAGTTGCTCTTAGTTATTTTCAAAAACATTGTGTGAAGGTCAGAGATATAGATTTTATTCTTCTGACTGTGTTGGAAATCTAAACAGCCTCATGCCCCAAGTATAGATAGAGTCTCCAGACTTTGAATTTATTCACATTAAGGAAAAGAGCCAAATTGCAACCTGAGCTTGGCAGGAAAATGCTATTGAAAGGCAGGACTCTCTACCCGCCTTTCCCTCTCCACTCCTCAATTATGCTGTTTTGACCAGTGCCAGCCTTCTGGGCAGTGTGCAGGGCACAGGGGGTTGTGGAGGCTGCCAAGAGTTGTGCAGGTAGAGAGCGGTGCTTGGAACACAGCTTAGCACGAGCAAGGCCCTGGTTACTCATCAGAAAGCTCAGTGGACAGATGGAAGCTCTTTTTAGTTTTTCACTTATTAGCAGTTTGTCATGTAGCATAATTCCATTTAGGCAACTTGGTGTAGTTATGGCTATGTAATTTGAAAGATCAATAAACAAAAAATGAAGGATTCATGAATTAAGTGTGGTATGTATTTTTTCAACTGTAGAACAACACTGACAGACTTAAAAACGCATATTTAGATGAAAATCTGTCTATGGCCAGTTATGCTTGGTATGGCACACCAAGTTAATTGAGAGATTCATTTGTCTAGACCCTATGCCAATCTAATCAGACTTATTTGTGCTCTTGGATGGTTCTGATTTTTACTTGATACATTTTCAACAATTTAAAAAACTCTTTTAATAGGAAGATCGAAATGCCTTGTCCTGTGTGTTTACAGAAAAGAAGATTCTTAGTCCCTGGGAGGGCAGGGGAAGGGTGTGGGGAATGTTGGGCCCCAAAGGCCAGTCCTGATTATTTTTCCTGAGCCTTCTCACTGCGTGCTTTGGTAGCATTACAGAGCTGCCAAATGTGTCAACATTAGCATTTTATTTCTCCATCCAGAATAGTGGTTTCCAGACCTGGTTGCCCAACAGAATCACCTGGAGAGCCTATTAAAAACACAGACTCTCAAAAAACAAACAAACAAACAAACAGACTCTTAGTCCATTTTGGAATATCAGATTCAGTAGGTCTAGAGTCAAGGTAGGACCCAACCGCCCTTCATAGCAGGGAATAGTCACTTGAATTTTCTCGCCTCAGGGATTTTTGCCTAGATGAATCAAGCTGAATATCTGCTCTTCCAGTGTTTGATTAAAGCCTAAATGCACTGAAGAGCTGCCACTGCTTTGTGACTCTGCCCCCAGTGTGATTCTTTTCAAGAATTTGAAATTCTTCTCAATTTTCTTTCAAATTTCTTTTTAAATTAGATTCTTTGTTCACAGTTTTTTAACACTTACAGGGAAAATATTTGATAGGACACCATGTACTTCCCCCAAATGCCCTCATCATCATTAGTGACTATTATTAATTACTAATTGCTTCCAAAAAGCACCTCTCAGTGTGCATTGCTTCTTGGCAAGTATCATGCATTGCTTTTAGAAGTGTATCTGTTATTCAAAGACCTATTCATAGTCCACTGGGCTATGATTTATTCTTGGTGTTCATTTACTCAGTTTAAATGTCAGTAATGTGGTCTCTGTGTAATAATAATGGTATCTCAAATATATGTGTACAGGGATATTTGCTTGTACTTTTACGTGTATGGATAGGTACATAACCAATGATTTCCATTCCAGAAGTGACATGTAAATGAAAAAAATGTAATCTCTCCATCCTGATGTTAGTATTTTGAGAAATGGCTTGGTAATTAGTTATTTTACCATTAGATGCAAATTCAATGATATGAGTTATAAATTTTTTTTTCTGTTTGAATGTTCAAAATCTACAAATTCTCATATTTCACAAAGAGAGAACAGAGGAGATAGAATCACCTATGTTTAAGTTAAAAAGTTAACATTTTGGAAAAACATTTTTGGAAAAAAACAATTTGGAAACTTATCAATTTGTTTTCTTGTTACCATGAAGCT
This sequence comes from Myrmecophaga tridactyla, assembly GCA_004026745.1. Classification (NCBI taxonomy): domain Eukaryota; kingdom Metazoa; phylum Chordata; class Mammalia; order Pilosa; family Myrmecophagidae; genus Myrmecophaga; species Myrmecophaga tridactyla. Next base: position 94,197 of record PVIY010004442.1, on the reverse strand, counting down.
AATTTGGATAATTTTTTTTGAAGAATACTTACTCTTTGATTTTTAATTCATCATTCATATAAAGTACTAACATCATCTGTGTACTCATTAAATTTGAAATGGGTGTGATTTTGTTTCCACTTCACCATCCTACCCTGATCCTTTTTCTTCATCAAAAGATACCTTTCTGTTCTGTCAGGTTATGACATCTGCCTGGTGGCCAATTTTGTAAAGTGGCTGGTAGCAGGCAATGTTTGTGAATTCAAAGAAGAGTGAGTGCCTAGGAACAGAAATTACTTATTATCCTTTCAATTTCACACTTAATTTCCTTGCAAACCATTGATGAAATTCCAACCAAAGCTTGTGATTCGTAGCATAGAAACATCTCTACTTGCTTCCTATCTTCCCATTTGAAAAAAGCCTGGCTGTTTTTTTCATTTTTTCTTCAGTTTGTTTTGCCTATGGAATGCAAGTCTTTCTCAAAGGAAACAATTTGTACCTCAAGGCAGTTCTTGTCCTAGAGAGTATCTGGTACATAAAGTAGAGGAAATAGATTCCATTTGGGTGCCTGCTCAGCTCACAATAACTACCCTCCCCTGCCTGTTTCTGGGAGCTGTCTCCTGGCCATACAGGTGGGCCACCAGTGATCATGTTTATAGTTCCGTCCTTGACTACCTCCTCCAGCCATACTGGTTGATACATGACTCAAGCTGAATGAATTGTGGTGTTTCCCAGAGAGTAAAGTTGGGATTCAGATACAGATAGTTTCTGTGGGTGACTACAACTGTATCATGTATCAGTTACCAATGGCACAGTAATGCTGCAAAAACCACAAATCTCAGGGGCACACAGCCATCAGCATTTAATTGTGTCCGTGTGCCTGTGCTTGACTGGGCCCAACCAAGTATCTCTTTTCCATGTCCCTTTTTATCCTCCTCCTGGAATCAGTGGCTGAGGCCAGGAATGTTCTCAAGGCAATGGCAGAAACAAGAGTACAACTGGGAACATGGTAGGCTTCTTAGAGGCCCCATTCTGTTGGCGAAATAAGTCAATGGTTGATCCCAAAGTTGAGGTTGATAAATAAACTCTGCCCCTTGATGGAACTGCAGAGTTAAATAGCAAAGGGCATGGATATGGGGCTGGAGCAGTGGGTAGTGGGTGGTGAGATGAAAGCCAATGATATAATCTATTACATATATGATTTTGGGTTTACCTGTGGGGTGGCCATATCCCTCCATGTGGGCCACAAAATAGAGCCCATCTTTCCTAAGAAGGAACATGGAAGCAGAAAGAAGGGATAAAGAATCATGATAACTTCCCTGTTCAGGTTCTAGATCTTTTCTGAGTCCCATTTGCCTTTCTGTTCTTGGATTCCTTGCAAAATCTCTGAATCCTTTTAATAAACCACTATCTGTGTGGCTACTAAGTGGAAAATGGAAAGGAGGGCAAATGGAAAGGAGGGCTGATTTTCTCATAAGGGATCACAGCACCAGTGATCACTCATATAAGCCATAGCTATAAAGTGCTATAAAATGCATCTCCCAGAAGTATTTCTACAAGTTTATACAGACCAGGAACTTAATGTAGTTTCCTATTTCCTCTCAACAGAGCAGAGTCTATTGAAATGAGCTCTGGATGTTTCCTCAAAAGAGGATTTTTGGAGGATTTTTGATCATTAGTAGATGTTCCTCTCTTCATCAGAAAGCCTTTTAACTTCCCTTGGGTACCTTTTCCCAATAGGAGAATAAATAGAATGCAATGTTTGACTGGCCAGTTAGAGTGGAAAACTTTATTATAATGTATAGTATCTTTTACACGGTTTATAACCTCTGAATCCATATCTCTAGTCAGTTCTGACTTCTCTTTTAAATCCAAGATTTGAATATCCAATTGCCTTTTTGACATCTCAATTTGGATGTCCCATGGACATCTCAAACTTAAAATGTCCTAAATAAAAGTATGGATTCCCCAACCCCTAAAATTTGCTCCTCCCCCAATCTTCCCCATATAGCGCATGATACTCTTTTCATCCAATTGCTTAGGCAGAAATTAAGACATCCTTGATTTCTCCTTTTCATCCGTTCAACCCACCAGCCATACACATTATTTAAAATATATATGCTGGGTGGGCAGTGGTGACTCAGTGGCAGAGTTCTGACCTGCCATGCTGGGGACCCAGGTTTGATTTCCAGTGCCTGCCCAAGCAAAAAAAAAAAAAAAAAAAAAAAAAAAAAATATATATATATATATATATATATAGTGAAGGTAATACAAGGTCAGAGTCAATATATATATATACACGCACACACATACATACACACACACACACACACATATATATATATATATATATATTGACTCTGACCTTGTATTACCTTCACTTGTCACATCTGCCTGAGCCATTGTCATCTCTCACTGGTGCCCCAGCTAAGTGGTCTCTCTGCATCCTCTTTAACCCCACTACAGTCTATTTGTTTTTGGCAGCCAGAGTGATCTTTAAGAAAAAAAACACAAGTCGATCACTCCTCTGACAAAAGTCTTACAATAGCTTTCCATCACATTTTAAATAAAATTCACATTTCTTTTGGCTTGTTCCTTCACTTCCTGTAGATGCTTGTTCAACTAATCCCCCTCAAAGAAATTGTAGTTGTTTATCTTCTCTAAAATGATTCACCTGCTCCTCCATTCCATGCCAATTTCCTTAACCTGCCTAGTTTTTCTTTTTAGCACTTATTGCTGAGACGTATGTTTATTGTTTACTTGTCTATTGTCTCTGACTACCCCATAAGAATATTAAACCTATAAATTGGGGACTCTGCTTTTTCTGTTACTGTATCCTTAGTGTCTAGAATACAGGCTGGCACATGGTAGGTACTCAATAAATATTTTCTGAATGAATGAATAAATGAATCTTGAGGAACAGGTTTTCAGGACTGCTATGTTGCAGAACTCCATTGGACCCCATTCATTCCCGAGTCATTCATGGCAGTCCTGAAGTTTGCAAAAGACAAATATAATTTCTCTTTTACAAAGAGGTTGTTTGCTAAAGTTATTTTTGTACATTCCTGATGGAGGTTTGAGGGACCAGATGGTGTTCCAGGTAGCTAGGTAGCAAGAGGATATGTAGATGAACATCTTTCCTGGTATTTATAAGATGGAATAAAAATCATTTCCATAATTTTCCCTCCATCCCAACCTTCCTTTTTCACTCAGATTATGGTGGATTAATTTGCACATAAGAGCTTCTGGTCATTATTAGAACAGTGGGTAGAAGCAAAACTTTTATATTTTAGAGAATATTTTTTATCTTTTACTTCATTCAATTAAGCCTAAGTAGTTCATCTAATTTAGAGTGGTAGAAATTTTGATTCTCAGTGCAGCCTTTTGAGAGTTGTTGCATCAGAATTGGATGAAAAATTTCCGGGTCTCTTGGGCATCCACTAGGGTTGTCTGTATTTGCCCATGAAAAGTTTACCCATGTAAGGCATGGGTGCAACAGAGCCTACTGTGTGCCCTTGTCCTTCACCTTTGTTATGTCATTAGCTTACTTGGCTACTTAGAGGTTTACTTTAACTCTCAGATCAATTGGTCTTACTCCTTTAGTCACCTTAGCTGATCTGCAGGTCATCCTTGTCTGAGGTCCAGAGTGAAAGTAGTGCCCCTTGAAGCCTCCTGACCATCCACCACGTTTTTCTTCAGCCTCTAGGTCTGTTGTCCATCAGCTCACTGGAAGTGGTACGACATGCCCTGCACAGCCTAGCAATAATGAACAGCATCTTCATTTTTTGAATGTTTCTTCTTTCCTCAACTCTACCTCGTAGTCCCTTGATGGCAGCTCAGTGTCAATATATCAGCTTATTCTAGAATCTTAGTTTCTCCAAAATTAATTTCCTCTTACTTTCATTTTTGCCTCTGTAGTCTGAAAGTTCCCAATTTCTTGTGTGTGAATTTCTAGTCTAATTGAACAGAGTAGAAATTCCTGGAGGTTTTTATATTAATCATTCTTCCCTCCAGAGTCTCCCCTTTGAGTTTTGTATTAGATGTCAGAACCAGACTGTTAATGGAGATTGCTTGCTAAATAATTCTTGTTTGATACAACATCTAAAATTCAATTGATTTTGCTATATTGCTGACCCAGTCAGCCAAGGGTGCTCTTTTTTTTTTTTTTCAAATCTGCACAAAACATTTATTTTAATAAAAAAGTTTACAAATGTTTTTCAACGATGTAGGTATCTAATTTTCAATCCCCCTGTATAGGTTTATATGGCTTCCTCTATCTTTATATTCAAACATTTTATACCTTCAGTACTAGATGCTGTGCTCTCCTCAGTTTCTTTCTTTTGCTTCTGGTTTGTTTTTCTCAGGAAAACATTTGTCCATCAAACCTGCAATATTTTCTCTATATCTAATTTTGGAATCGCTAACATAGTTAGGATCTTTCATATGATCCTCCTAAGGAAGACAGCCACTGAGACACTGGATCATGCAATAAACAAGAATTTCCATCATGTGCATCCATACTGGTGAATTCATGAGCACCATTGTGATATCTTTTGGGCTCTTCGTTGTGTTCCTTATGGATTCCTTCATTACGGTGTCAATAATCAAGGCCATAATCAACCAAAGTATACTTGGTCAGGATTCATGTAGTTCAGAAGAAGATTTGAGGTCTTGATATTTCCATATACATATTCATGCTCATGGATATATTTCAGAATATCCAGAATTCTTAAACTTAGCTGTAAGACAGTCCTTCAAGAAAACCTTCTGGCCTTTGCTTCATATATTTTCTGAAAGTCACTCTCAAAGTGATCCATTATCATAAACCAGTAACTTTTTCCATTTTTATCATGCAGACCAGACCCACAATACTTAGGAACACCCAGGTACTTTAGTTTATGAGTACGAACACAGTTCTGAATTTGTTCTGGCTTAGCAGCTCATGAGTAGAACTTTAATTCAATAAAGAGAGTCCATTGTCACTGGCTTCCTCAAGCTGCAAAGCTGCTGCCTTCTGCCCTGTTCCTTTTGGCGATTCCCCCAAGGGTGCTCTGAATTCACCTAAAATGTGTGCAGGATATATATATACACATATATTTTAAAGATAAAGCAGAAGCAGTAGTGAGCTCTGTATGAGGTCTCAAGTAAATTTACAGCCTCAAATGTTAATCTGAAAGTCAATGGCAATTGAAAAAATTTTTTTTTAATAACTACTGTCCTTTTTTTTTTACCCTTTTCCTCTTCTGCTCTCTTTCAAAAATACCCTGGCCACACATGTGCAGACTGATATCTTCTTGAGGGAGTGTCCACTTTCCTGCATTCCTGAAGGGAAATTAAAGTCTCATTTAACATAGTATTGACCATTGCAGATGGACAATCAAATTAATGAATTGTTAAAGACCCTACGGCCTCACCAGAAATATAGATTTCAGAAGTTATCTTAAAGAATTATGTTCATTAAAATATAGTGAATTTTTGAGAATTAAAATCAGTGGATCAGAATCCAAGACCCATTTTTGTCTTATACCATTTTCAAGCTTTGTGCAACTGGGGTATAGTGAGAACCCTCTAACACTCTGATTGTGGCTTCAGGGAAGTCACTTAAATTAATGGTGGGCTCTTATGTGTACAAAGAAAACAATGACTCTTTTACTGTCTTCTCAGAGGATCAGAGATGAACCAGGGACTATAGTATTTTAACAGTTTATATTTTATGGAAGAGATTTAGCACTAGATTTTTTTAAACAAGATTTAATTTTTATAAAACATTTATCTTTGTAATTTTACCACATTTCCCCATAGGGCTCTGCACATGGCTAAACATATTCTCGTGTGATAGTTTTGTTATTACTCTTTTTAGATTTGCTGTTTATCCTTCCCCACATTCAGGATTTAACAGAGCTTTGCAATAGGTTCCTCTGGAATCTTCACAAAACAAGCTTAGGGGAGGATGGAAGGTACATGACCTTCTGAGGTGGACTAATAAGTACATCATTAAACATGCAACATCTTAAAACCCACCAAACAATGGGCACCATGAGCTCTCTTGCCCCTGCCCCATCCTCTCCTAGCCAGGGATGGGATGAAGCTTAGGGAAGCCTACTGCATACATTTCTATTCCTTGTTTTTTAAAAAATAAAACCTTTTTACATTTTGATGAAGCTACTTCAAAATAACTATCTCAAAATTTCTCTCTAAATCAACACAACGATTTCAAATTCACTCTGCCATAATGTCCTGCTTTGAAAACCACCTCATCTGAGAAACTACATTTAAGAGTTAAGTAAAATTAGGAACAAAAATTACCTGGTCAAAGTTGGTTTTAGAATAACTTAAATTTTAAAGCATGGAAAGCACAGTTATGAATACAGAACAGAATATAAACGGCATCAACCATGAAAGTGGAAAAGCAAAGAAGCAGCTGTTAATAGACAGGAAGTAGAAGAGGAAAGGGCAGTCAACTCAGGGAAAGGAAATACTATCCTCATTTCACAAAGTGTGGAGCCAAGATACTGTATTGAAAAGTGATAGCAGTCTAATTAATTATTTAAATTATAAGATAAGCAATAAATGACTTAGAAACAGTTATCTAAATAACAAAAATTAGGAGTCAAGAGGAGGGAAGATGTGTGATAGTGTAAGTGGAATACTTAATGTGGCGGTACATTGATAGACACACATAGTCTAAAGTGGACAAATAAAGAAATAGCAACATGAGTACATATTTAAAGATATTGAGATAATAAGCACAAGAATTGAAGACAGAAATTATTTAAGGTGGTTGTTTCTGTGGAATAGGACTGGTAATCAGAGGGTTGGGGAGAGAGATGGTTGTTGTCCATTAGAAGTTTGTGGCCATTAGATTTTCTTCCCTTTTATCCTTTCCATTCCTCTCCCCTCCCCTCCCGTCCCCTTCCCTTCTCTCCTCTCTTTCTCTTTTCTTTCTTTTCCCATGTACATGAATTAATTTTAATTTTTTAAATCAAAGAATATGCCAATTGTTAGATCTAAAAGTTATTTCTTCAGGAAGGGAGAAGGACCAGTATTTCTCGCAGCCCTAAGCTTTTGCACAATATCTACAGAGGAAATTTCTAAACTCTGCTGTGGAAAACTTCAGAATGTGACATTGTTACCAGACAAAGCAGTGGATTATTTCTCCTGATGCGCTTAAGTGACCAATTCCTGAGACACTGGGGTTTCAAAGAGAGAAAAAGTTTATCACTAGGCACATAGCAAAAGATCAGATGGCCTATGGGCCTCAAAATCTGTTTCCCTGAACTAAAATTTTGATAGTTTTACAGCATCAAAAGATGAGCAGGTTTTAGGATAATGAGTAGGAATAACCCCAGATGATGTAGTTAGAGGTGATCTAATTACTGAGTACGTGCAGATGGATTACATGCTTAGTCACAAAATGCATATAAGAAAATGGCGGCCTTAATATGATGATGGGCATGATTTTTATTATAATAAGTTTAGGTGACTTATAGGTTAAAGTTGAAGCCACTGTGCATGTCAGGTGGTCCCATTTTGGTTAGATCCAGTCTTGGTTATCAAAATAACTTTGGACTTGGGGTGGGTTAGTTCTGGACCCACTCAGGACCCTTCATTAATAAACCTTAGGGGCTGTCTTTAGTGATCACAAACTCTAAAGTTGAAAAATAAGTACAAGTGAAGGTTAGTCACAAGGTTTTTCCAATCATAAGGGCACAAAATAAAGGCTATTCAATCATTATCAGAGATCAAGGCAGCTGGATTCCAGTTCAAAGATTTCTGGTATTTCCCTCTGTCTACTTCAATATACCAGAAAGCAAAAAGGAATATCTGTATAATGATTCAGCAATCAAAATCATCCCTTAAATCCTAATTTCTTGGTTACAATGTTTCAAAGTTAACCAGGTTGCAAGAAAAGGTCCTGACAGTGAGGACTTCATTTGCCTTATAGAGAGAGAAAAGAAGGTTTGGAGAGATGAGGATTATACTCCTGTCCACTCAGAACTGTCTTCCTGTATGGAGGGCCCATTCCAGAGCAGCCTTTCCTTCCACCTCATTTCCACCAAATTATATCCACCCCATTCAAGGTCCCCAGGGCCCATTTGCTCCTCAAAGTTTAGCTAAAATCAGCTAAAGTAATCTGCCTGAATTTGGTATGTTTGTTATTTCTTAATGGGAAAGAGCAAGCCCTCAAGGCCTTTCTCCTTTCTCAAAAAAGGAATGCATGACCAGCTGCATTCAAAACAGCTATCCACACCTTTCCTTTTGAGTCTTGATGTTACTTGCCCTTTGTAACCTCACTCCTACTTTCCTTTTTACATTTTAGGCCTTTCCTCCTGGGTGTTTGCTGGTGTGGGCTCAGGGCTTACTCTTATGCCCTCGTTTCTTCTCAAATCATAACCTCTCCTTCTGGTCTAAGGCTGTAAACGCCAGAAGAAGATTTCCAAATTTATATCTATGCCCAGGCTCTATATTTATTTGTCTATGTAACATTGATTGCCACCTGACATCTCAGATTTAGCTTATCCTAAACTGGACTTTTGATCTTGCTTCTTTTGCATTAGTAACAATAAATGAATGGGTTGTGTTCTTCTGAAGACAGTGCTGTAATCAAAGGAACTGGAGCTGGTAAGGAAAGTTTTAGGCATAATTCAGGCTGTTAGGTTATGTGGAATAGTCTGTATGTTATTAAAATGTGATTTATTTTTAAAAAACTCTCTCTTCGTTCATATTTTAGACTACTAGAGGAAAAGTATGGTTCTTTTTTCTTTGACTTCTCTAAGAAGTGGAGGAGTGTGGAGAAGGGCAAGGAAACAGTCTTTGTGTGTGTGTGTGTGTTAGAAAGAGGAGCTATTGTGAGGAGGTGGGTGAAGATGTAAGAGGACACATAAAAAGGAGAACCTGCTCTGGAGACAGGCTAGAGATACGCTTTTGTGTGAGGAAGGTGGAGACACTGGAAGTAGAAGAGCTGAAGTGGCTTAACATCTACCTTCCTTCCAGACAGAGAAGGGAAATGGGTATTTCTAGTTCATCAGTGGAAAACAGATGGGCCCCTTAGGAGGACAGTAGCCACCCCGTGAAGTCACAAGACCTGAGAGGTTTTGTTACTAAGCACATGACTGAAGTTTCCCTCAGTCAAGCTTTGGATAGAGGGAGTGGAGTCCCAATGAAACCACCTGCGTCTCAATGGATGGGTCATGGACCAAGGACCATCGCTACGTTGCCCACATGGAATCAGGTCTCCCTCTCTACTTTTCTAGATCTTATAAGGCCTATGTGGTAGTTAGATTCAGTTGTCAACTTGGCTAGGTGAAGGCACCTAGTTCTGTTGCTGTGGACATGAGCCAATGGTATATGAACCTCATCTGTTGTTGATTACATCTGCAGTCAGCTAGGAGGCGTGCCTGCTGCAATGAATGACCTTTGACTTAATTGACTGGTGCTTAAATGAGAGAGATCAGTGTAGCACAGCCCAAGCAGCTCAGCATACCTCATTTCAGCTCGCAGCTCAGCCCAGGCCTTTGAGATGCAGAAAGGAATCACCCTGGGGAAAGTTGTTGGAACCCAGAGGCCTGGAGAGAAGGGCAGCAGAGATTACCCTGAGGCTTCCCATGTAAGAAAGAACCTCAGATGAAAATTAGCTGCCTTTCCCCCCAAAATAAATCCCTTTGTTAAAAGCCAGTCTGTCTCTGGTGTGTTGTATTCCGGCAGCTAGCAATCTAGAACAGCCTAGGATTCTTGGGTGATCCAAAGGGAAGAAGTATCTTTGAAAACTCAATGATATTTAGTTTCTTTCCAACCTTGTTGAGTAGGGGAAGGGGTTGGTTCAAATCATATCTGTTTTGAAGAGAGGGGAGACAATTCATGTACGTTATATTTGTGGTGATATCCAATTACCCTGTGACTGTCTTCTCTGTGTTTGTACATATTGACCCAGAGAATGTATTTCTAGTCACTGAAAGAACCAGGGATTCAATCATACAAAATGCAAATTGACAATGAAAACATTTTATTTAGAATGCACTTTAGTGGCTCTCTAATAAAGAGATCCTAATCATGTTCTTCAAGGTTAGAGGAAAATACATAACTTTTATCTTCTAAATATTTAAATATTTGTGCTTTAGCAAAGTTGTAGTTTCTGCCTGAGAAGTGAACACAATAAACAGTTTGTTTCTTTTTTGGCTTAAAACTGCGAAAATTTGTTGCAAAGACATTTGGGGTGTTACCCATAATGTGTGGTTGGTCTTCCTCAGCCAAGGAATAGCTAGACCTGCCTGAGAACATATGGTATAGAGCTATAAGTGAGCATAGCAGAGAGAGAGAGAAAGTGAGAGAGTGAGACAAAGAGAGACAGACAGAGAAGGAGACAGGTCCTGGAGAACCCTCCACTGCAATTATTAGACTGATAGAAGATCTAGAGTGGATTTTAACTCTCTGTTCGCGATGGGCATTTCAAACTTTGAAAGAGTAGGAATTCCCATATTGAAGGGACAGGAAATTTAGCAAAACAAATTCTTGGCCTTATATCTGCTAGTATATTTTACATGCTGGTTAGCCTTGGTAGTTTTCTGTGGCTCAACATCAACCCAGAGGACCCAGTGGATTGTCTGCAGATGGAGACTGAGCCTGTATCACAGGTAGTTTGATTTACCAGGGATGGGAGACGGCTGGGAGGGGCAGTGGGCATGTCACAATCTGAACTATATTAGCTAATATATAAAATCCATCTATGATCCTGTATATTAATTAGTCAGACCCTTGTTAGATTATATCTATTTATAGTCAAAGCACTTTCAGTTAGATAGTGTTGAAATTGAAAAGGACTTGAAGAAGAGATTAAGAAGATCAAATGATATAAAGTAGAGAAAATTTTCATTAATTGTAGACCCAGGTCCTTATTTCTGTTGAAAATATACCAAGTAAAGTGATCTCATAGACTCTGTTTTTCTTAAGATTAACTTTGGCAATAACAATACAATTATAAGGATAATCACTGTTAGTTATCAATCTGGTCTTTATTAAAGCCAACAAAACAGATTTATTAAAATTTTGAAGAGAAACCACCATGCTCTTAGATAATTATTCTACTTGGGCTCTAATACTTTAATGCAATATTATGGTGTTGTTGAAGTTTCCTTTATATCACCTCCCAAATCTTATTCGCTTTCTTTTTTCTTTCCCAAAGTTAACCAGCTATTTTCAAATGCATGTATGCTTCCTGCCCAAGTTATATGCTTACTATATATACATGTATCCACAAATATCAACACTTTTGTTTCATGGGTTTTGTAAACTTTAAATAAATGGGATCATACTGTAAATATCTTTGTACACATTTTTAATCTGAATAGTTTATGTCAGAGTTTTATATATGTTGACACATGCAGCTCTAGTGCATTTTAACAGATGTATAGTTTCCAATATAAATATACCGTATTTATTTGTGTTTTATTTTTTAATTATTTTTTTTTTGTTCTTATTGCAAACAATATTGCAGGGAACATGCTTATGCATGTTTACTAGTCCATGCAGGCTATAACTTTCTAGTGTGTACTCAGAAGAAAGCTATTGGATCTTAGGGCAAGTTCAAATTGTTTTAAAAATTTGTGGCAATTTATGCTCCCACTTATTGATGAGAGTTCCTTTTTTCCCACATCCTTCATCAAATTTGTGATGCTCATAATATTATATTTTTGTTAATTTGTTGGGTATAAAATGACATCATTTTAAATTTATATTTTTCATATGTTTATTGATTAACAGGGTTTCAGCTACAGTTTGCCTATTCCTACTAATTTTTGCATATTTTTCTATTGGGTTTCTTGATTTAAAGGAGCTCTTTATATATCCTGGACACTATTCCTTTGTTGGCTTTATACTGTACAAATATCTTCTTGTTTGTGGCTTATCTTTCTTTGTGGTGTTGTGTGTATGGAAGTTTTAAATTTAAATGCTGTCACATTTATCCATGGGTTTCCTTTTAGTTTTTACTGTTTAATCTTGTTCAAGAAGGCCTCCCTATCTTAAGGTCATAAAAAAGTACTCTGGTATGTTCTAAAATTTTGTTAAGTTTTGCTTTTAAATTTAGGTTTTAAATTCTTCTGGAATTTAGTTTTTGTCTATTGTGGAGTTAGGAATCTATTTTCCCCCATAAAAATAACTAGTTGTCATAGTACCATTTATTGATAAGTCAATTTTGAGTCTATTTTTCCCTCCTTGATTTGTAATTCTACCTCTATTGTAGATAATAGAGGTATATGTGCATATTGGACTTTCCAATTTTTTCTATTGGTCATTTTGTCTGTTACTGCATTGATAAATGCTGTTTTAATATCTGGAATGTGTGGTATAAACGTAAGCATGTAAAATGTAATTCAGAAGGGAAAGAGAACATGTTGAATGTTATTACATGCTTTTCTGTGCATTTATTGAGATGTTTTATCCCTTTAATCAATTAATGTGGTTAATTTTTCTGATAGATTTTTTCTTTAAAAATTTAGCGAGAAATGTGTAATGCATATAACAGAATGTATAATGTACATTGTAGTATACATGCAAAACACACATATATACACACACACATATACTGTTTAAACCTGATAAAAAGACAAACCCATCTAACCATCACTTAGTTCCCAAAAAAGTTTACGAGTTCCTTTGAAGTCTCTTGTGGCTTCCTAGATTAAATCTCCTCTCCCTCCAACAGAAGGAACAATTATCTTGGACTTTATGTTCATCATTCTCATGCTTTCTTTTTTTAAATCACTGTTATTTATTGAGTTATCATTTAATGTAATTTCTTTTTTATTTTAATTTTTTGCACAGGCAGGCACTGGGAATCAAACCCCGGTCTCCCGCATGGCAGGCGAGAACTCTACCTGCTGAGCCACCGTGGCCCGCCCTGAGATATCATTTATGCACAATAAAATCCACCCATCTTAATTGAATATTTTGATGAGTTTACCAAATCTATACACCCATGTAGTCACTACCACAATTAAGATATAGAACATTTTTGCTATCCCAAAAAATTCTCTTGGGTTCCCTTCCAGTTAATTTCGCTGTCTTCACACTCACTCCCAGGAAACCACTGGTCTGCTTTCTGTCACTATAGATTAGGTCTGTCTTTTCTAGATATTCATAGTAGTGATTTATATATTCATATAAATGAAATCATACAAATGAAATGATTTTGAGATTCATTCATGTTTTTGTGTGCATTCATATTTCATTCCTTTCTATCACTATTGTATTCCTTTGTATGTATATATCACAGTTTGTTTATCCATTCACTTATTAATGAACATTTGGGTCATTTATATCTTTGGGGAATAGTGAATATAGCCTGTTTGGAGTGTTTTTATTTCTCATTATCATAAAGGAGCTGAACTCTTGTCCCCTTTGTCTCCATCTGCTCTCTGAGCCAAAGGGTCTGAGGCTTCAACTTTGCTCACTGCACTGAATTTCCATTGTGATTTTGGTCCATGGGGTTAATTGATCTTTAAATTTTTCTTTTAAAAAAATTTAGTTTTTCCTTCTTTATATTTTATTTATAATTGCCAGTGTGTTTTGAATGAGAAAGGGCTAGTGGTGTGGTGGAGGTAGTTCGTACTGTCTCATCAAGGTCAGTTGCTAAATATTCAGGACTTTTGTGAGACAAAAATCCATTATTAAACATTTAATCATTTAAATGTTATTTAATCATATTAATAAATCATATTAAATGTTTAATCATATACACTTAAAACTAAATAAATGATTTTAAAAACAGAAGAAAAATACTTAAAACTCATAACTTCTTAATTATTTTCCTACATTTTAATTGTGCTCTTGAGGTTGTTTATGTTCTGTATTGGTATGGTGGAAACACTATATAATGGGGGTGCTACTGGACATCTTTTCCCACCTCCATGTTCAGTGACGCCACCATGGTAAATTGAAACCAGCTGTGGTGGGTGAGTTCACTCCATGGAAATTGGAAATCTAAAAATCAGGGCTTTTTTTCCCCCTTCCCCAGCTGGTTGTTAAACTAGCTGGAAAGAGGGATCCTCAAAAGCTTGAACCTACATTGACAACTCAAAGGGACATTTTAAACATATGCTGTATGTTTTCCACATCAGTAAACATTATCCTAATAATAAAGATAAAGATAATATTTTGTTATGAAAGCCAAAGTTCTAAAATATATATATTGAGAATATTAGAGGATTACATCACCTAGTGAAGTACTTTGTCTTTATAAAATTATTGCCTAAAAAAGCAAAGGATGAAATCCAATAACATTCAACCAACATTTTTGGTTTGGCACTCTGCTTGACTTTGCCCTTGAGAAGCTGACAGTTTAAAGGAAAAGAAAGCACAAACACAATCATTTGTATGTGGGGTGTATTGAAAGCGTCCTGTGGGCACAGAGGTGGAATTGGTATATTTTTGTCCATGTATTTAGGTACAATTTCATTGTATTTGGTTTTCTAGGTGAAGAAGGGATTATAGAGCAGAGGTGAGTGAGGGCATTTCAAGCATGAAGGACACTACCAACTTATTAAAGCAAGGAGGTGTGAAAATGCATCGCATGAGAGAGGAAGGAGACTGGTTCGTTTTTGCTGGAGCGTATGGAGTTGAGAGGGTAGTGGAAGATGATGCCTCCCTCTCCCTTACTGTCCTGTCTTGCGTTGTTTCTCCCCTTTCCAGCTGTTGTTACCTCAGCTTCTGGTTTGGAACTTGGAACAAAGAAGACACTTTGAAACCTTTTGAGGAATGAAGGAGTGGGTGGATGATGGCTTGGGGCACAGCTGGGGTGGACCTTGTTTGCTTATGAATTTGGACTTAACCTCTGCAGATATCAAATACAATAAGATCAAATTTAGGTTCTTGAGAATGAGAACTTGGTTTGGAGGATGGGTTGGAAGAGGATCAACAGAACATTGGGAGTTATTATGACTGTGCAGTAAAGAAATTATGAGTCTGAATTAGAATCTTAGCAAGGGGGGTAGAGCATGTAGAGTGGGTATAAGACATTTCAGAGGTGGAACCGATGATGGGACTTTGTGACAAAATGAATGCGAGCCTGGGGGAAGGAAAAGGGTGGGGGGATACAGCATCACTGAAATAGCCTATGCAAAGATGGGCCTATGTTTCTAACACAGCCTAGACTCTGGGTTTGAGATAATGCTGTCAACCAGGGGGTAAAAAGATTAGGTGAAGGAGGAGGCAATGAGTTTGGTTTTAGGCATATTAGGTCACAATTTATAAAATATTTTCCTGTACATGTAAGTACGTTTCCATTTCTTACTTCTTTCCCTACTTGGCTTTTAAAAATCTACATTGCTATGAAATCATGCATATCTGAAGAAAATGATCTACTTAAGTGTCCTGAGGGCTGGACTAAGACAAGTAAACATGCCGAGAAGCAGAATAATTTGGCACTGCACCAGTCAGGATGTGTTATTAGGCTAGATTGTACAATGGTATCAAATGATACCAAAACCTCAGTGTTTTAAGTTAGCAGAAGCAATGTTCAATTGCTCTATTTTCATTTTGACAATGCACTTGGACATTGCAGTCTGTCCATGTTTTAAGGACAGACTGCAATGTTACAGATCAATGCCTAAGTTATGAGGTCATTGAGGAAGCTAAGTGTTATATGTCAGGGACATGGCAGTGCTCAATAGATGTTACTTCTTATCCTTTCCATAAGCCAATATAGAACATTATTATTATTTACCACAATAAATAAAGCTCATCCTGATGACCCTGAGTTTTCATCCAAGATTATGTTATGTCCAGTGTACTGTGTATTAGGAAGGTAAGGAAATTTTAGTGGGATTTACAATAAAAAGATGGCTAAAAGTAAAGATTTAGTTGCTAAAGTAGTAAACTTAAATTACTTGGAAAGTTCACTTACACAGGTAAGGCATCTCTCTATACCACAGTGTAGAGAGATTTGAGAGCACCTACTTTATACTTCTGACATGTAGCCATAATCTCTAATTTATTTATTAGTAGGGAGGCCATTTTGCCATATATCCATGATTTCATAGAATATTTCCACTGACATGCCACTAACATAAACCAGTACTGAAGATTTGGGTGAACTTTTGTTTTTTGGCTTTGTGGAAGCCATGGAACTTCTGGCTGACCTGAGGTCTGAGTCAAGAGGAGAATTATGTCCTGGCCCACTATTGTTATGTCGGTTTCTGGAAAGACTGGGCAGGTGGCTCCAAGGTGCCCCAAGTGGTGCTCTTGGGTACTTAGGCCTGAGGTCCTACAGAGATCCCAAGCCTTGTGTATTCCTGGATACTTCTTAGCTTGGGTTGATTTGATGAGGTAAAAACACTCAGTCAGGCCCTTCTCCCTTACGCTCACCTCTCCCTTGCTGCTGTGTTTCACTGCAAGCTCTCTGGTCCTTCTTCTCATGTATTTTTCTGGTTCTCTCATTTCTCATGAGTGATCACTCAATAATCCACATTTCTAGACCTCAATCCTTCTCCTGACCACAGTTTTGTTGTTTTGTTTAAAAAATATATTTTTATTGAACAGTCTTTACACACATATAGTCCTTACATGGTTGCAGTCAGTGGCTCACAATATCACCACATAGTTGTGCATTTTTCACCAGATCATTTTAAGAACATGTGCATCACTCCAGAAAAAGAAATAAAAAGAAAAAAGAAAAATTCAGGCATCCCATACCCCTTACCCCTCCCTCTCATTCACCACTATTCCGGCTGCTTTTTTTTACATAGCCGTGCATTTATCACAATCGACTTTTTTTTTTTTTGAAAAATTATACACAAAAAAAACCCCAATAAATTTCAAAGCACATTGCAACAATTAGTTGTAGAACAGATTTCAGAGATTGGTATGGGTTATAATTTTACAATTTTAGATTTTTACTACTAGCTGTTCTAAGGTACAGGAGACTAAAAGAAATATCAGTATAATGACTCAGCAGTCTTACTCATTTGTGAAACCCTGTCTTCTTTGTATAACTCCACCATCATCTTTGATCTCTCTCCCACTCTTTATGGGTATTTGGGCTATGCCCATTATAACCTTTTCATGTTGGAAGGTACTGTTTATAATAGGGAAATGGAACTAGTTGATATTCTGGAAAGGCTGGCCCCTCTGCATTTCAGGACTTATCTGGTCCAGGAACCTATGTGGAGGTTGTAGATTTCTGGAAAGTTACCCTAGTGCATGGAAACTTTGTAGAATCTTATATATATTGACCTAGGTGTTCTTTAGGATTGGTAGGAATAGTTTTGGTTGGGGTTTGGCAATGTCTAATTGAAGCTTGCATAAGAGTGGCCTCCGAAGTAGCCTCTCAACTCTATTTGAACTCTTTCAACCACTGATACCTTATTTGTTATACTTCTTTTCCCTCTTTTGCTGAGCACAGTTTTTATACATACAACTGTTTGCAATGCATTTCCAACTGATGCTTCCCGAGCCCCTTTAACACAGCCTCTTTCTCTCCTCCCACCCAAACCTGTTTTTCTAGCCCTGTGAAAGGCATTTCTATTCGCTAATCATGCAATCCAGAAACCTGGGAGTCATCCTAGAGCCATCCTAGAAGCCTCTCTATCTCTCACTGTTCCTGTCCAATGTTACTAATAATACTAATAAAAATAGCTGCTATTTCTCTTGGTCTTACTAAGTCAGTATTATTAATAATGCAGAGGCAGGACTCAAGTGCAGGCAGCCTGGCTCAAGTATTGCTATTAATCTCTCCACTCTGACAGTGGGTTCTTAGATCCTACTGATTCTACCTGGTTATTATATTTTTCATCCTTTTCTTTAATAAGAAAAGTATATGTTCTATCCTTTCGTTCCCATTCTTATTATCTTAATCCAGTCTCTTCAGGGTCTCCAGTCTTGCTCTCTTTCAATTCCCTCCATACTGCAGCAGCATCTAAGCTCCTCTGAGATTTACCATAAACCAAGTAGACATTTGCTATCTAACCCTCTGTGTTGGATGACCTTTTATACAACCCTAAAGCTAATATCTTGCTTTTCCCATTATTTTCCCATCTTCTCTTTTCTCCTAGAAACTGAATGTGATAAAAATTTTAATTCACTTTAAGGAACCAAAACAGTAGCTAATCAGGCATTCTTTCAGTACTTAGTCTCAATATGTTTAGTATTCACAGAGGATTCATTTTGGCCTCCCTCAGCACCTTGCTGAACTCCTTCCAGCTACAGCTCTCATTGATGGAGATGAGTTCTCTGGGACACAGGAATTAGACGAAAAATGGTCTCATCATCTCTACTGACACAGAGATTGAGATATACATTAACAAAGGACCCAATGTAGGGCCAAGGGACAGCTTTGGAGTAGTTGGTGCTTAGTACAATTAGGCTGATTTTCAAGTAGAGATGAAATGCTACACACTAGAATCTCCCTGTGGAGCCATCATGGTTAATTAAAAACTGGTCAAGGGTCATAGGACACTCTATCACTGATAGTAAACTAAGCTGGTTGGCAAGCCACTCAAAGTAACAGGCCACTTTCTTAAAAAAAGAGAAAAAATTAGGATAAATTAAAAGTTTGTTAGAATTTGTTAACTTGCTATAATTTTGAATGAATATTAATGAGATATAAAAACTTTTTCTATGGCACAAATTATTTTCTAGAGTATTTATGGAATACACAGGATTTTAGAAACCAAACTTCTTGAATAAATATCATATCATACAAAATCAAATAGTACAGAAGGGTATACTGTGAAAATTGTGTCCTTCCTGGAGATAAATCCTAGATATCTAAGAAGATATGAGATTTTTGGGTTTCCAGAGATAGCCTATCTTAGAATACATTTTAAGGAAATATTTCTCAAAATAAGCATCTCTATTTTCCCAATACCAAGGGAGTTGCCTGATACCTAGTAGGTATTGTATAAACACCAATTAAAGGAATCTATTTCCAAGGAATGCTTTAGTGAATTTTAGAAAAGTACTGTTTTATAAGTTAAAATTTCCCTTTGCTTATACATAAAACAAACAAACAAAAAACCAAAATGAAATTGTGATGATATTTTTTAAGGGGAAAAGAAGTCTATGTAGTTTGAATTGTTTTATGTTTTAAAATCCCTCAACATCCAGATGAAACAGCCAACCCATAAATTTACCACTCTAACTTAATTTTAGACTATAAACTACTTTCTTTTAAGCCTTGAAATACTCCTTTAGTATCCGCAGTACGACTCTTCCTAGGACACTGTGGGATTGTTATAGGGATACTTGCCTCTGTGCACAGGCCCAGGCATCTGGGCAGTGAGCCTATTCAAAGTAGACAGCCAGAGGACAGGCACACCCCAACTTCAGGCCACCCCACATTCTGCCATCAGCAACCTGCCTGCCCTAAGTATGTCAGGGATTAACTCCTGGTATCAAGATCTTAAGCCTTCAGCATCTCTTCTTTCTCTGTGCCATGGACCAAATGTTGGGATCTCAGGCTGAGTGCCCCAACTTTCAACCCATATTGTATATGATGTAACTTAAATTTTCAAGAGTATTGTTTCCAATTATTTTTCTTCCTTATGTGTATATCAGTTCAACTACATTGACAACTCAGAAAAAATATTTTGTGGTTGATCTCAGGACATAACTGCCACTTACAATACTATTTCTATGGTGTTCAGTTTGCTAAAGCTGCCGGAATGCAATATACCAGAAAAGGGTTGGCTTTTACAATGGGGGTTTATTTGTTTACAAATTTGTAGTTCTAAGGCCATGAAAATGTCCCAATTAAGGCATCAAGAGGAAGATATCTTCTCTGAAAAGGTCACCAGCATCTGGGACACCTCTTCCTAAGGGAAGACACGTGGCTGGCATCTGCTGATCCTTCACTCCCGGATTCCATTGCTTTCAACTTCTGATTCCAGTGGCTTTCTCTCTGAGCATCTATGGTTTCTCTCTCAGCACCTCTGGGACATTTCTTTCTAAGCTCTGTCTTTCTCTTGGTGTTCCTACCTTTTATCTTCTCATAAGGGGCTCCAGTAAAGGATTAAGAACCCTGCCCTTGAATTGGGTGGGTGCTCCAGTTTGTAAGCTGCTGGAATGTGATATACCAGAAACAAAATGGCTTCTAAAAAGGGGAACTTATAAAGCTGCAAGTTTACAGCTCTAAGACTGTGGAAATGTCCAAATTAAGGCAAGGCTATAGAAATGCCTTTCCAGGGAAAGATACCTTGGCTCAAGAAAGCCAGTGATGTTCAGGGTTTCTTTCTCAGCTGGAAAGGCATAGCTGAGAAAGTCTTCTAGCTTTCTCTCCAGGCTTCTTCAATGTCTTCTCCAGGGGTATTTTCTTTGTGCATCTCCAAAGGTCTCTGGTTGTGTGGGCTGTGTTAGCTCTGGTGGCTCTAAAGCTTTTTCCAAAATGGTTCCTTTGTAAAGGGCTCCAGTAAGCATCCCCACCTTGAATGGGCAAGACACATTCCATGGAAACCATCTAATCAAAAGTTATCACCCATAATTGGGTGGGTCACATCTCTATGGAAACAATCAGAAAGATCCCACCTAGTAATACTGAATGAGGATTAAAGGGCATGGCTTTTCTGGGGTACACAATAGCATCAAACTAGCACAGTCTAATATGAAAATTATCTTAAATTTGAGCTTATATTGTTCAAAATTACCTCTGACGATGCTAAGATTTTAACTATTTGAATCAGTGTCAACAGAGATACAACTCACTTAACATAATATGTAATGGTAGACGTTCTGAAAAAGGCAAATTGATTTCATATTTGCAATGTTTTTAGAAAAGGTCTACTATAAAAATATTATTTTTTCCTTATATATTTCCCAGCCATGATATTAAATATTAAAATATATCTAGATTCTCTTCAAACATCAGGGGTTAAGAGCAAAACATTTCACTACAATTCAAACATTCTTTCACACAAACCAATGTATTTTTTCAAGACACTTTCAAAGAATGTTTCTACTCACATACTGATCTTTTAGGCATATTTCCCCTCAAAACTTTCTAAACTAAATATTGTTGTAACTGTTCTTTCTGAAATTTCATTTTCCATGGTACAGTCCCTAGGTTATTTTTCTTTCATTTTCTCCCTCACTTTTAAAAGTTGAAGGACAACTTTGCTGGATAAAGAATTCTTGGCTGGAAATCTTTCTCTTCTCCTTTGGGGACACCAGTGATTCTTACATTTGTGTGCTTTGTGTTGTCCATCATTTTCCTGAGATCCACTTCCAATTTTGCCATCTGTTTTGCCATTTGTGCTTTTAGGTGTTCAAATTCAGTTGTCCTGTCCTTTAGTTTGCTCATTCTTTCTTCTGCCCCTTTAAATCTGCTGTTGTGTGTCTCTAGTATATTTTCAGTTTTGTCTACAGTACCTTCCATCTCTGTAAGATCTGCTATTTATTCTTCTAAATTCTTCTTTACACTTTTATAGTGTTTTCTTGATATCCTTTATATCATTAGCCAACTCATTGAATTTATTTAGGAGATTTGTATGAAACGTCTTTGATTAGTTTTTTTTGTTCCAAATTCTATGTCTCCTTCTGGTGTTTTAATTCAGTCATTTCACTGGACCATATCTGTCTGCATCTTCAAGTGCTTTGTGATTTTCTGTTGGCTTCAAGGTGTTTGATTATCTTAAGGTTATTTTGAAAATTGATTTCCCTTGCTTGTCTTAAGATTTTGTACTTGCTTGGGTTTGCATTGAAGGACTCCTTTTGCACTTGGTTTGTCAGTAATTCCCTGCCAAACAGGGCCTAAATCTCATGCAGGAGATGCAACTGTACTTGAAGATCTGTTGAAAGCTAAGCAGATAGGTTTGCCAGACTGTACTTTCTGCATCTTTCCAGCAGATGGCATTCTTGGGTCACCTCTTCCCCTTAGGCCCACTGCTCCCCTACTGCATTAGCCAGCTGAACAGGATGGAGACCCAGTGTAATTCCAGCCAAGGTTGCTGGTCTTGGTACATGCTGAAATCCACCAACCCCGGGGCTGGGTAGTGGGCAATGTACACCTCAGTGGAGAACCCTGTTTTGGGCCTGATGGGTCTGATAGTCTCTAAGCTTCTGTTTGGGATGACCTTGGGTTGTGGGACTGAGTATTTCACCTGCTCCTGTCCTCAGCTAACCCAGAAAAACCTGGTGATTTGGTGTGGCTTGGCTTGCTACCTTAGTCATGCCTTTCCTTCCATGCATGTCTGAGGGCTCTTTTAGGCCTCCATGGGGAAAGAGAAGTGGTAGTGGGACCCACTGCATCTCTTTCATGGCCACTGTCAGACCAGCTCCATTCTGTCTCCCCCTGCTCCCAAAAGAAGGGCTCCCCAGTCTTTGCCAAAACCCAGGCGGATATATCACAGATGCCTGTCTCAGAGGGCAAGGGCAGGCATTGTGCACTGGCTACAAGGTCTCTGTGCACAGACAAACCAAGGCTTCCTGGTTCTCAATGGTAGTTTCCAGTTGCACAGCTGAGAAGGAAGAGCTCCCAAGCTAGCTGTGGATTCTAACTCTGCTCCTTTGGAACCTGCTCCTTCCTGCATGCTGCTCCCTGCACCAGGTAGAGTCACGACTGAGCACGCTCATTCAGTTCCTTTCAACCCAGTTTCTCTGCCTTTTCATCCAGGACCTCCCTATATAGTGTAGAAGACCCTCTAAGGTCACTCACACCCTGAAACTGCTGTCCTGGTCATTTTTCTGTCACTTTTCTTGTTATTCCACAGAGCAGGGGTGAACTTAGCCTATCCTATTCTGTCATCTTTCCCAGAAGTTCCGTTAATTGATTTTTGACAATATACCAAGATAATTCAATGTGAGAAAAAAGATGTCCCCCCCCCAACAAATGTTGCCATAGCTCTTGGATATCCATGTGCAGATAAAATAACTTTTTACCTCACCTCACACTATATAAAAATTTTAATACAAATTGGATGATGGGCCTAAATGTAAAAGTTAAAACTGTAGAACTTCTAAAAGAAAGGAGGAGAAAATATGTGTGATCTTCCATTAGTCAAAGATTTCTAAGTCAGGATATCAAAACATAAAAGATATGCAAAGAGGAAAAAAAATTGATAAATTGGAGTTCATAAAAATTAATCATATACCTACTGGGATAGTCATCAATTTGTTTTCTATCAGTTCTAAATCCATCCTTCTTTCCCTCTGCTTTGTGATACTAGAGATGGAAACTGTGAATGCTTCTCTTTGCCAGTTAGTGGAGTTGTATACTTTGTTAGTAGAGTTCATTGGAGTACAAAGCAATATGAACAGGACTTTTTTGGGGTTATGGAAATGCTATACACTATCCTATAAGGTAGCCAGCCAATTGCCACATAGAGCTATATAAATTAAAATGTAAATAATTAAAATTAAATAAAACGAAAAATTCAGTTCCTTAATCCTCTAGTCATATTTTGAGTGCTCGATAGTCAATGTGGTAAATGGCAGATATAGAGCAATTCCATTATCACCAAAAGTTCTATGAAACAGCACTATTCTATACCATTCTTGTGCTGTAGGTCCATGGCTGAACATAAAACTCACAAATTGTATAGAATTAGTGTATTTTCTTGTATGTAAATTACATTTGAATAAAAATTTAGCAAAGTGCTCACTCTTTGGTTTGATAAGGCATGCATTTCTGGACTAGTCTAAGGTTTTAGTCATTTTATCTTTAAAATTGCACTATAAATAAAAAGAAAATTTTGCATTTATTTACTTGTTTGTTTATGCTTTGAGTCAGGGACTGGCAGGGCTATAGTGTTTGTAGTCTTATATTTAACATTTATTGTGAGGTTACATTTTAAGCCAGGTTTTGCAACTGTTATCTTACTTTAGAAAATTAAAAACTTATGCTTTGGAGATACAAACAATTTTGTAACCATTTTTAAAATGCTGTAGATAAAACTTAGAATCCTAGGAACATTGCCAACCATTTAAAAGTGTTTTTCTAAGGTGGTTTAAACAATTATTAAAAATGGTTTGATGTATGAAATAAAATCTTTATAACTAGTTCAGCTCCCAAATGCTACATGATTGCCTTTCCCTGAAAAAATGAAAAACCTATGAGGTGACTCCATGAAGGACAGAGCCACGTCTGTTTGGTTCAACAAATTATTTCTTGAGTACATGAACAGTAATTGGCACAACAATTTCTGTTGAAAGACTGATGGAGTAAATTAGTGAATTCATGTATCAGAGGAAGTCTGTGATTGGTTTTGGATTTTGAAACATCATTGGATATCACCAGCAGAGATCTGAAAGAATTGGGGAAATGCAAACCTATTATTTATGGTTTTCTGAGAAGCCTCCCTCAAACTTCTTCTGACTGAGTATAAGGGCTCCACTTATATTTCAAACTCCACTTACTATTGCAAAATGCAGCTGGATGACACATTGAGGTATTTAAATGAACAAATACTAAGCTTCTGTAGTATTTGTTCCAGCATTTGAAATGGATATTTTAACTATTACCATGAGACTCCTGTCCAGCTCCCTGCCAAACCTTCCCCCGGAGGTCCCCAGTAACCCATCATCAATGCGCTTAAACCTGAATGTTTCTTCTTTCTTTAATTATTCTTTTCTGACTCTCTTTATGCATCTTAGTGATGAGAACTACTATTTTACTCAGTCATACCAGCCAGAAACCCTGGGGTTACTAGACTTCTCTCTCCTTCCTCCTTCTAGAGTCAATCAATTGCCTAAGCATTGCTAATGTATTTTAAACTGAACTGCCTCTCTCTGTGTCAAGAAACATCTGTGGGTGTTGATGGATGTGGGGAGAGCAGTCAGAAAACCTGACAGGTGGGGAAGGGGTGGCTTCCCTGGGTACATTCCAAAAAATCACCCCTGATTTTTTCACTGAGGTTGTTAAGATTGTGATGAAAAATTCTTAGAGGAAATGTGTGAAGTCAAGCCCCTGATAGTACAGAGAAAATAATTGGAGTGATGGTGACTTTTTTTTTTTTAACTGGGTGTGATGGTTAGGTTCTGGTGTCAACTTGGTCAAATGCTTATGCCCAGTTGTCTGGTCAGGCAAACAGTGGCCTGACCGTTGCTGCAAGGACATATTGTACCCGGTTGATTAAGTCATCAGTCAGCTGATTGCATCTGTGGCTGATCACATCTGCGACCAATGAAGGCGTATCTCCCACAATGAGATAATTCAATCAACTGAAGGCTTTTAAAGGACTCTCACTGTTTCTTCAGCCAGTGAGCCTCTCCTGTGGAGTTTGTCCAGACCCTTACTCGGAGCTGCCAGCTTCACGGCCTGCCCTACGGATTTTGGACTCTCCGATTCCTCCGGTTCTGTGAGACCCCTTTATAAATCTCATATGTACAGATCTCTCCTGTTGGTTCTGTTTCTCTAGAGAACGCTGACTAACACACTGGGTAAAACCATTTTATTAACTGACCAAAGCACTTAATTTTGCTTTCTAATTGGGGTAAAACCATTAAACACGTTTACAAGAAAAAACAATGACTACTGAATTATAATTACAAGAATCTGAAGCCCTATTAGTTGTTCATATAATACTTTTACAAATTCATGCAACTGTACAGTCTATTTATATTAAGTTTGTTAGCCAAAAGATAATATCAAAGACCTACACAGCCAGCCACTCCTTTTGCAATAGCTATAGTTTTGTAATAACAGAAGAATGACTGTTACTTTATGAATATGAAAAACCACTTGGCTAGTGATGTGTATGGTTTTCTCATTCTTTGGGGTATATGTGAAGTTTCTTAGGTGAGCGAACACCTGTTTATGTTCTATATGTTTCTCCCTCACGTGTATAAAATAGCCACTGCCCAAATGGGAATAGGGAAGATAGTATACGGTTGTCTTCATAAATTTTGATTTTTAGGCATACCAGCTGACTTTTTCTAAAGCATTTCCTTCTTATGTTCAGATCCTATTCTAATCATAACTGTAGATTACCTTATTAGTGAGAATATCAGAACGTCCAAATGAGGGCAGAGACATCCAAGCAATTCGGAAACGCAGACAATATTTTTCTTCCAAGTGAACTTAGCTTTAAGATTTCATCTTGTTACCAGATAGCTCTCTTTAATCAATACCAAAAGCTTTGGAACACTGCAGATTAGCTTTAGAGGGTAGATAAAACAGAAATCACACAGTTAGGTTAATTGCTGTCTTTAGAGAACATCATGACAAAAAGTTGATTCTTTATTCTTGGTGCTTGAAGGGCTCAGCACATATTTAACATTTTTTTTTGTCTGTTTGAGGAGTTATCAAAGTCTTACCTGTCTCTCAGGGAAAACAAATTTAAATTCCACCTGTACTAATAGGGGCAGATAGAAGAAAAGCAGTCTTAACATTAGTATTTTTGTTACAGCACTGCAGTTCACTTTCTGGATGTGTGACACAAACATATCATGCACATTCCAAAACAGAAGTTAATTTTTCAGGGTCACTAGTGATGCTGCAAATAATTTAAAAATTTATAGCGATTATTTAAAGAGAAGGAGGAGTATAACAGAGAAGATAGGATTTACTAAATAAGCATGACTGCTGAATCATGTATGGATATTTCTGTTTGTCTCCCATGTCTTGGAGCAGCTAGAAGAAAAAATGAAAAATCATGGAACTGTAACCCATACCCAAGTTTAAAATCTGTTTTATAACTACTTGTTAAAATGTACTTGGAAATTTATTGCTTTTTTTGTAAACATATTTTACAATTAAAAAAGTTTAAAAATTTACAGCAAGTTCAAAACTTCTCAACATCGAAATTACCATGTTTTAAGGACAGACTGCAATGTTACAGATGATTCTGCAAAATAAATAAATAAATAAATAAAAAACTAAAAAGCAAACAAAAAAAACCCACTTCCATTGAATGATTTAATGATTTTCCCCATCATTCTCATCTTTTTGTTCTTCTGAGTACCCAATGGGCACCTCCCCCTCCTTCAGCAGTTTGCCTACATCATGATACCTGAATGTAAACTGAGGGCCTCCTGCTGGGCAGGAGAGAAGTCAGACAGGTCATCCTACTGGTCCTTTGGTGCCTCCTTATCCAGGTACAATGTGGCAAGACCCCTGGATGCAGCTCTTCCTGCAAATACCCCGTCTTGTCCCTTGGGCCTGTAGGACTCGTGGCCTCTGGTCACGTCGAGCACCTTGCCATTAGTGGCCCTGCGTATGTGCGAGTCCTGGACGCCGTTGGAGGGCCGCAGCTGGGCAGGGGTGAGGTCGCCCTGAGGCCGGGCAGCCTGAGAGTCTCGTTGCTGTCGCTGCTGGCCTCGGGCCGGTCCCCGCTCAAGATCTCCTTGAGCAGGAAGAGGCAGAGGCCGAGCAGCAGCAGGCTGAGAGGGAATATCTTCTGCAGCACCAGCAGCTCTGCAGCTCGCAAGGTCATCGCCGGTTTCCGCCGCACCCTCGGCAGCCGTGATCTCTGCAGTAAGGTTTGATGGCGTCCTTTTCACTTGTTATTTTCCTAAGCAGTCAACGACATAGACACAGGCCGTACGTACTAAGGTTCTTTCTCTTCCTTAGAATCTCATCATTGTAATTCCATCTCTCATTTCAATTCCTTTTCCATGGTGATGTCAGAATCATCCTCTTGAAAGTAAAATTTGATTGCATTTCCTCTCTGAAAAACTTCAGTGCCCTACGTGATAAAGCCCAAAGTTACCTCACCCTATACTCTCCAGCTCCATGGTCCCAGGCTCAGAAAGTCTGTCACTGGGCTCCACAAATCACCGCAGTGCTTCATCCCACCCCACCTCGTGCTGTTTCTGGATGTTCCACTGCGCTGTGTGTCCAACTGACTCTTGCTTCCTTTGCTCAAAATGCTTTTCCCAGCTGCCTTCTTCTTCCCAAGTCTGCCAAACACATACTCATCTTCTAAGGCTATTCATCTGTCATCTCCATAGCAAAGCTTTTACCCATTCTCCCCAGGTAGAACTGACCATTTTCTCTTTTGCACTCCACTCTGTGTCCTGTAGAAGTTCCTATTACAGTAACACTGAAACTTGTTTGTTTACCTGTTTCTCTCTCCCATACTAGATTGGGAGCTTTACAGTGGAGGGATATTGCTATCCTCTTTTTCTTCTACATCTTCTACCTGCTTGACTCTGGAGTTGCACATGCCTGCTAGCCCTTACCTGTCAACCAAAATTGGAGCTTGTAACAAGAGCAGACAGCAGACAACAGTGTTTTGATTTTATACTGACTCCCTGCCTCTGCCGCTCTGTGGACCTGTGTGTTCTGGTGGTTGCTAAGATCCTATTTCCAGATCATCTGTCCAATGCTGAACCTGAATCTTGAACTGCAACTCATGCCACGAACTTTCAACTGTGCTATAACAGCAGCATACCTGGCTCCTGTTAGAATTGTACCTCTGAATGCTAACTGCAGCCTGTGTCCTGGACCATGAACCTTGCCAGATGTTTCCAGTTTAACTTGGTAGCCTGCATTTTCAATTCTACTTCGCACTGAGATCGAAGGGACCCAGGGTCTCTATGTGGTATACTGCCTGTTCTAGTTTGCTAGCTGCTGGAATGCAATATACCAGAAACAGAATGGCTTTTAGAAAAGGGGAATTTAATAAGTTGCAAGTTTACAGTCCTAAGGCCAAGATAATGTCCGAATTACAACAAGTCTGTAGAAATGTCCAATCAAAGGCATCCAATTACAACAAGTTTATAGAAATGTCCAATCAAAGGCATCCAGGGAAAGATACCTTGGTTCAAGAAGGCCGATGAAGTTCAGGGTCTCTCTCTCATCCGAGAAGGCACATGGTGAACACAGTCACGGTTTCTCTCTTGGCTGGAAAGGCACATGGAGAGCAAGGCATCATCTGCTAGCTTTCTCTCCTGGCTTCCTGTTTCATGAAGCTCCCTGGGAGGTGTTTTCCTTCTTCATCTCCAAAGGTCACTGGCTTGTGGGCTCTTGTGGCTGTGTCGTTCTTCTCTGGCTCTTTCTGAATCACTCATTCTTCAAAATGTTTCCTCTTTTATAGGACTTCAGAAACTAATCAAGACCCACCCAAATGGGTGGAGACATGTCATCACCTAATCCAGCTTAACAACCACTCTTGATTGGGTTACATCTGCAGGGAGAAGATCTAATTACAGATTCAAATATATAATATTGAATAGGGATTATTCTGCCTTTACAAAATGGGATTTAGATTAAAACATGGCTTTTCTAGGGGACATACCTACTTTCAAACCAGCACAGTGCCAAAGCTTTCCCAACCCAGCTCCTGGTTCTGCCCCTTCTGAGCAGCCTTTTCCCATGTTAACCATGTCTTGGCACAATCTCCTCCAAAGCTAAACCCATCCTCTCTTAGTAGTAGTTTTCTCTGAGTGTCTCCTCCTAAGATAAGATTAGAAACTCTTTCTCTGCATGCCTAAAGCCTCCTGTGCCTACATAGTATGCTTATTGTGACACCACGGAACAGGCTGTGCTTATAATCAGTTACTAACTGCTTATCTGTCTTTCCCACTAGGCCTCTAAGCTAGAGCTTGGCAACATTTTTTCCTGCTGTGATGCATGATAGATGACTTTCACTTGCTGACACCCCCCATGGATTTACCCAGGTGATAGATTGCAGTGAAGAGAAGAGAAGATGTGAAGTATTGGGGGCTTGTGGTCAATATATCCACCCCTTTTATTCCTCCTCAAGAACGTATATCCCAATGCCAGTCAGTGAGTAAAAACTTATTATAAGGAGAACTAAACTCTCTCATTTTTTGAAAGTAAATATTTCACCAACTTCCGGACATTGTTATTAATAGCAAATGACTTGTGCTAGCCCTCCTAGGTATATGTGCCACAACATTGTGTTAAGAGGGCCTCTGTGCGGATTGTGAGTTTCTGAGAGCTGGGGCTATATCACATTTGTCTCTGCAAACCCAGCAGCTAGTACACTTCCTGCTAATAGCAGGTACTCAGTATGTGTTTACTTAATTGTTGGCAGTTGATGAATTAAAAAATTAAATTTTAAAAAATTCCCTGGGTTCGCATAAAAATAAACAGGCAACTGAGGCAGACTATCTTGATAAATTACCTCCAGATACCTCCACATAACAAAAGATAGCTCCTTCAGAATGCCGTGTCCTTTTACAATAAGGCCATGAAAGAGGTTGCTATTCAGGAGTTGTTAGTTTTACCTGTTGGTGAGTAGTTTCTAGTTTGTTATTTTGTTGTCTTTTGGGTATTCAAATGGAATCTACTAGGTGTAATCACAAATTTGTTTTGTAGTCTTTAGGTCAGATGTTCCAAGAAGCTCACGGTTACAAATGGCCCAACAGAACAGCATCTGTCTTCGAGAACATGGGCCAACCAACACTGTGTTCACTACTCTCTATAATATTCATTAGAGTGAGAGACCGAGAGAGAGAGAGATTAATTTATTATAAGGAATTGGTTCATTCAATTGTGGGGGCTGATAAATCTGAATTGTGTGCATGCCAGTGGCTGGAAATTCTGGTAACAGTGATTTGAATATGAATTCCTTAGTCTGGAAACACAGGAAGGAGTGTAGTGTGTGGTCTTGAGGCAGAATTCCTTCTGATGGCTGGAACCTTCAGTTTTCCCTTTAAGACCTCCAGCTGATTGGAAGAGGCCCACCCACATTATTGAGGATAATCTCCTTTACTTAAAGTCAACTGGTTGTAGATGCTAATTTCATCTACAAAATAACTTAGACCAGCATTTGACCAAACAACCAGCTTCCATAGCCTAGCTACATTAACAGATAAAATGAATCATCACATCATCTTTAATCTTCTCATTGACTGTACAAGTCTATGATTATAACAGATGTAAGAAGAAGTCAGAAAGTACATGGACAGACTGTCTCTCTAAATCATAGGAATAGAATATTGCAATGGTTGGTCAAAAGCCTTTAGGTACCCTTCCAAGGAAGAAAAATTTCAGCTTCAGCCCTTAGATCACAGGAAATACTGAGATTACTTGTCCATTCTTAAATAAAATGGATCCCTAACTTGTGGTGGAGAAAGGATTACCTTACAGCAAAGACTCAGATTTTCCACATGGCTTCCACATATAGGTTATTTCTTAGAGTATCTCCTTAATTAAAGCCAGATATGATACTTCTGGGAAGCGTAGTGGGGTTTGGATTAGAGTCTAGACAGACCATTGCCTCTTATGGCATTCAAAATTTATTAGCCTGTAAGCTTCCTCACAAGTCTAAAAAATTTATGAAGGCTGCCCTGCCTAATTTGAAAGATTGAGAGTCCAGTGGAAGGACTGGCCTTTTAGGGGAGGAAGAACAATTTTTCCATTGTAACAACAGGCACTGACAAAGGTAGGTTTCGTATATGGAGGTGAGAAGGTGGGAGAGTTTCCATCTGGTGACATCTGTTTTCTCAGGTAGTGTAACTCAAGATCATCAGCTGAGTTTTGGAGGAAGAAGGAAGTATGAAATAAGTATCTCTTACAAGTGAGCTTTCTTGGGAAACACAGTAGACATTACAAGCAGCACTATACTTGAGATATGTATTCATGAATTTAGAATTATTTTCTCTAGCATTGTTGAAGATACTGGCAGGGTTTGTTTGGATAGTGCACTTGAGAGTGAGAAAGTCAAGAGATTAATAGTAATGATGGACAGCAAGCATTTAAGAGAGGTAAAGAATTAAGGGAAGATAGGAGATGGGTGTGTCAGCAATAGATAGGTCCAGATTGAAAGTTTTAGAAATGGAGGAGATTGTTAATAGAACACGTGAGCTCAAAGGAATAGAAGGTGATGGCAGAAATGGGATATGTGAAACTGAGATTTTGGAAGTGGTAATGACAGGATCCAGAACATGATTATGGGACTGGCTAGCTGAGATGGTGTGGAAGCAAAGACCCCGGGTGTTGAGGAAGTGAAGGAATGGAGAAACCATGATGGATCACCCAAGTGGATGTTATCATCACCAAAAATGATGACAGGAGGAGGGGTGGTGAGGATGACTCTGATCCAGGATCTAATCCTGTCAAAGAAAGATTAGGGAATAACCAGGAGATTGGAAGAGGATAACAGCGGGGAGGTAGAGTAACTTTATAGCTGGACAGCATGAACTTTGAAGTAGTAGAAGGAAGGGGGAAATGATATGGTTGCCATGGAAAGCTGGAGGATGATCTGCATTCTAACCCTTACATAGGTGAGAGTCCTTAGGAGATAGTTCAATTTCATGTAACCCAAAGATGGGAGGGAAATCTTCAGAGAGGATATTGAAGTTACAGTTTAGTTTAATGATCAGGAATTTTAGAGAATTTGAGAGGAACATTTGGAAGGGATGGCTGGGGTGGAGGGTTATTAGATTCAGGGATATACTGCGGCGAGAGAGGAAAATTGATGACAAGGGGTTTCAATCTTTTAAAATAGAAATGATGAACTCACAGATATGAATTCTCCCACCCTAGAGATTGGAGAAGGATTCAAAGCACTTATTTTGGTGATAAGGCATCTTCGGAGCCTTACTTTTCTAAATATTAGAATTGTGCAAACCTTTAGGTAAGATTAAGAGTAAAACAAGCCTCGAGGGCTTGAATCTGTATTCAAATTCTAATTATGAACTTGTGCTTCAGGTAGAGCATGTTAAATAATGATGCTGGTAGAGATATTTAGAGTCCAGAAAAAGATAAGGCATTGGCATTTGAAGACTATCTAATGATGCAAAACAGCTGTTTAATAAGTGAAAAAGGTCTGTATCTTACAGGTTCAGGTTTTCTGGAAGGAGAATCAAGAGCTTTCATTAAATTCTCAAAGTGGTCTTTGACTGCCAAGGCACTAATAATCATTGGTCTACATGATTGATCAAACAGCTGGGTGACTTTCCCTTTTTTCTGAATTAATTGAAATTAAGACTGGATTTACTGAGTTTTCTGTCATCACTTGGACACAAATCTAAGTCTTTAGTTAACATAATTAAGTTCTCTGTGAATTCTTGTTACAGTATAATGAGAATTTCTATACAGAGAAACCTTAGACATTCTCTATAATTACTAAGAGAGTCTTTGCAGTGTATTGCTCTTCATAAATCATGAGAAAATAATAAGACATGGTAAGCAGACAAGGATATGTTGTCCCAGCGAATGTGCTTGATTGCATAATAAAAAAGTCATTATGAACTACCTGGGATGTACATCAATGGCTTTAATGGTACCCTACAGAAAGGAAAAACCCCACCTTCTTAACAGACTTCACTGGAGGGGGTGATAATTCAGACTTGCAGAATGGGTTTATCTTTGCATTAAGAAAAATGTGTTTGATCTGAATATTAATTATGTAAACAAGGGAGATGGTAGCATATTTGAATGAAGTTCCTTAGTACAATAAGCTATTTTCAAGCATTTGGAAAACAATATTTATAGTATTTGAATAGTATCAGTGGATATGTGAATTACACATAAGTATTTATTTGTGAAAGAATGCATGAATTTTTCTAGGAACCATAACCCTGATTCAGTCTCCTGCAGCCAGCAATGTGCTGTAGATCTGTGAGCCGAGAGCCCGAGATTGCCCTTCCTTCCAGTTAGTGTAAATTTATTGTATTTATTCCAATATTGGATTTTTCTTTCCTCTCAAATGCATAAATGTCAAAATAGGTGGAAGTTTTATCGTATGAGAATTAAAAAAAATTTTTTTTTTTTTTTGCATGGGCAGGCACCAGGAGTTGAATCCAGGGCTCTGGCCTGGCAGGCAAGAACTCTGCCACTGAGTCACCGTGGTCCACCCTATCATATGAAAATTTTGATGCAGATATTCAGGCTTGTGAGTTATTGAAACTAAAATTTTCTTTGGCTTATGATAATTTCAAATGACTTGAAATGCTTAAGTGATGGCTGAATAAATTAAAATTTTAAAGTAAGGTTTTATTTTCCTATTCTTTGAACAGTAGGAGATAAACAAGTTATATAATATAAATAAATTAATTATAATTTAATTAAATAAATTAAAATAATAAAATTTGGAATACAAATATGAAACTACTTATATAACATGAGCTAGATTGTAAGTTCCATGAGGGCAGGAACCAGTACCTAGCACAGGACTTGGCTTTTTGTGGGAGCTCAACAAATATTTTCTATAATGAGTGAATGTGGATAACAAATAGTAGACACACATATATATATTTTTAGTTGACATTTTTGATGAATTGAAAATACCGACAGTTCAGAGAGACATAGTCTTATAAGTCATTTTCTTCTTGTCAAATAAGAAAATCTAGACTTGTTTTTTATTTGGCATTATGGCTCAAACAACATAATCAAAGATGCATGTTTAAATTAACTAGGTAAATAGAATTACCTGGAAGTATTTATATATGGATGAATACATACCAAATAGTCAAGCAAATCATGGTTTACCAACTGGTTTTTATATGAAAATTCTTATGTAAGATAGAAAAAATCAATTACAGGTTTATTTGAAGGAAGAGTAAAGGGGAAATACATTTAGGTTTTAGTTATTAGAAATGACTGCATATGCGCAAATACATTTCTTCTTATTTGAGTTAATTAAGCCTGCTACATAGAATCAAGGCAATTGCTTAAAAAACAAATTTCCATACAGAATCAATAGAGGAATTAATTCTGGTAGAATTTACAGTTTGCATTATTACCCCAGTGTTGGTAGAGTCCATATTTCCCATAGAATTGAAAGTTACTTTCTTTTGCTTTTCATATATATTTCATTATGTGGAAAAAATGCACACAATAGGCATTTCATATTTATTAAGTGAATGATTGAAAAAATGAAAAATGATTTTATAGCCTATTTTTATACTGGAATGTTCTGATTCATTCATCTAGCAAATATTTATTGAGCATGTACTATGTGCAGGAAGCACTGCTCCAGGACTGTGAATACAGATACGGTTTAGACCCAAATGAAGTTCCTGCCCTCATGGCACTCACCTCCAGAATATCAGAACTCCCTCTGATTGAATGCTCAAACTATGCCAAACATGGTTCTAGTACATCGTATTTCAGCCCACTTAATCATCACAAGAGTTCTATATAGAGAGTGCTATTATTGTCCGTGCTTATTTTACAGATAAGAGAATATGAGGCTCCAAGAGGTTAAGAAACTTACCCATAGTCACACAGTTAATAAGAATTGGCTGAGGTTCAAACCCAGGTGGCACATCTCCATATGTCTCTGTGAGGTGCTTATGACTATGGGATGAAGTGAAATAAGAATAAGGTATGAAGATAGTATGCCAAATATGCAACTATTTTACTAATAGATAAAAGTTTTATAGCAATTTAGTGTCTGTCAATCAGAAAGCTTTTCACATGTATTGCTGGAATAATTGAGTAACTCTACTAAATGTTGGGTTTTGGTATTAGTAGATAAGCTTCTCAGATTAAATTTTCTCTTTATAGATCATTGTGGCCATTCTTACTGTTGTGATTCAATTTTTTTTAGAAAAAAAGAGTATGAAAGTATATTCTGTCTCTATCTTTCTTTTGTACTTTAATTGCAAGGATTTGAAATAAAGGAGGTCCTGATAAAGAGTAAATAGAGGGATATAATGTCATTTTAGACATTCTTCAGTGGTAACAATGGGAGAAGAAGCTTTCAGATATATTTCCAAAGGAGTTCCATTGTTATAGTATCCATTTACTATATCCACTTACTGTAATACAAAGAAATCTGATTTTTGTTGCTAATTTTCACACTCTGACTCTAATCTGAGGCTGCACATTCATATCATCTATGAATATACATTTTCAATGCAGTAATAATATACTAGCTTATGACTAGAGAAATGAAGAAGGGTAGAGTAGAGATGGTTGATGTCTAGGCAACCAGTATTGACAGATTTAAGAGAAAAGAGGATCAAGACTAGTTTTAAAAGTAGATTGAAGCTTCAAAGAAGTGAAATCAAGATGCATGAAATTTAAAGGTGCTGGAGAATAGGTATTACATTAACAAGATTTGAGCTACTGCCACTAAGATGAGAGGAATAATCATTTTCTTAGATGTTTTTTTCCAGCTTGAAAATCCTAGAGTCCTTACTGGAGAATAAGCCTTTGTTGAAGCAAGAAGCCCTTTCCGAGTCTCCCTCATCCACAGCAGTGAAGGACAGGCTTGCCTCTTCTCCCACTCCATAAGCAGTTGAGACTTAGGGCAAACAGACTCGCAGGGCTCAAAAAGGATTTGCCTGAGGCCACACTAGATTGTTTTCTGGTTAAGTGTTTGGAATAGAATTTGAAGTCTGTAAAATGTTAGATTGTTATTTAGCCTTCAATAGATTTTCAAACCTGTGACTCTGAAAGTGTCTTGTCCCTTGCTTTTCCATGATTGGGCATATTTATGAGAACAACTGAAACTTTAAAATCTCCTTTCATTGCCAGTAAAAGCAGCAGAAGTGACAGCAGTAAAATGTCTTGGCTCCTCTTACTGAACCAATGACCAATCCTTTCATATCCAAGTAAGCTCTTATGACAATAAGCAATGGTCTGTAGCAACATTATCACTAAAGGCCAACAAGCAATTTTGCTATAAAATCTTCTGAGGCAGCTTGTAATTTAGTTGTTTTAATTAAACCTCACCAGCCCAGATTGCAGGGGGAAAGGACTGGGAATTTTCCACTGAACTATCACTATATAACAATGTTCTACTATGGATATTATGTCAGACACCATAGCAATATTTAATGCCAGATAATTGGCATAAAAATGATCTTGAGTGACAGCTTGAGTGCTTGGGACGTTAAATTAAAATTGATATGCTTATTTGTCTCTTGAACTGTCAAACCAATCCATGCCCCTTCTGCTTTTTCAGCCCTGCTGCATCTTGAGGTAGTGGGGGCTGCAGTCAATGATTAGTCTATGCACATTAACAAGGGAATGGGTTGGATCCATTTCTTTGTTTGTCTCTTTTTAACTCTAGATGAGGAAAATGAGAATAATGGTCATGGTAAATCATTGAATTTGCCGAAACAAGCTGGGACTATAAAAAACTAAATGTCTGAAAGAACATTTTCTTGGATTAATTATCTGTTTTGAGAGTTTAGGACATGTAAAGCAGCTAATAATGGCAATACCTACTGTTTATTGAGTGCTTGTGCTGGAAACTAGGCTAAAACTCTCCCATTCCCCCATTTAAATCTTAGGACCATATAATGGAGGAAGATAATGACACTGTTTCACAGATGACGAAACTTGTTAAAGTTCCACTGCCCGTAAATGGTGGATTTGTGATTTCAACTCAGGTCTACTTGGCTTGAAAGCCCATGTTTTAAACCATGATTATATTATAATGCTGTAAACCTTATTGTCGCAAATGGCTCTCCTCTGTATCTAAACAATATATATATTCATTTTCCAAGTGTCTAAATTGGGGTAGCTTTTTTATTTTGTATTGTCTGTCACCCAAAGGAAAATATTTTTTTCTAGAGCTCTGTGAAACTGAATCTAGAGTTAGATTCAGTTGTCAACTTGACCAGGTGAAGGTGCCTAGATCTATTGCTGTGGACATGAGCCAATGGCGTGTGAACCTCATCTGTTCCTGATTACATCTGCAGTCAGCTAGGAGGCATGCCTGCTGCAATGAATGATATTTGATTTAATTGGCTGGTGCTTAAATGAGAGAGCTCAATGTAGTACAGCCCAAGCAGCTCAGCATACCTCTTCTCAGCACTTGCCTCTCAGCCCAGGCATTTGGAGATGCAGAAAGAAATCACCCTGGGGAAAGTTGTTGGAGCCCAGAGGCCTGGGGAGAAGGCCAGCAGAGACCATCCTGTGCCTTCCCACGTAAGAAAGAACCGCAGTTGAAAGTTAGCTGTCTTTCCTCTGAAAAACTACGCATTAACTAAATAAATCCTCTTTTATTAAAAGCCAATCCATTTCTGGTGTGTTGCATTCCAGCAGCTAGCAAACTAGAACAAGCTCTATCCAAAAAAAAAAAAGTCAGTTTTCTTAGAGATAAATATAAAATATATTCAGTTTGTCTGCTTTTAGCTTAAGAACAGTCATAAAAGTTAACATAATTTTACAAAAGTTAGTATTTCTACTTTTATTTCACTTACACTATAGCTAGATGGGTGGGAGAGATGCTATGTGAGGGAAAGAGAAATGAAAAGGAGAAATGGAGAGGAAGGACTGTGAAGTTAAGTGATAGGAAGGCTTGTAGGAATAAGGAGAGAGGGAGGCATGGAAACAATTCCAGGAAAACAGTTGGAAGATGTCCTCAGAAGGTTCTTGTACCATCTTTGACCACTGCCACTGGGACCTTGTTCCCTTTTCTTCTGTCTCAATCAAGGTCTTTCTTTTAACGTCATGGATTTCACCCCTCTCTTGGCTTCAAACATGCAGAGCTTTTCCCTAATATGAAAAAAACCTTCACTGGGTCTTGAGCACTTTCTAGCACTAGTTGGATTAGTGA
Source organism: Myrmecophaga tridactyla (assembly GCA_004026745.1). Taxonomy (NCBI): domain Eukaryota; kingdom Metazoa; phylum Chordata; class Mammalia; order Pilosa; family Myrmecophagidae; genus Myrmecophaga; species Myrmecophaga tridactyla. The sequence continues at coordinate 55,864 of PVIY010004442.1, read as the reverse complement.
TCAACTTTAGAAACAAAGCTTAAGGTCCCATGTGCCAAGCATTAGCTGCCAGGTCTTAGGGATATAGAGTCATCCAAGACAGGATTCTTTCCTTTTCACAAGCAAACTTCTTGAATGATTGAAAATTAGACCTATGTTCACTAACTCTATTTCCTTTTTGTCCACTCATTATGACAATTTTGTCCACACCTAACTCCCTACTTAGCCTGTGCTCTTGAATGTCACTAATTACATCCTAACTGACAAATTGTATATTTTTTTACCCTCATACTTTCTGTTTTTTCTACTGTACTGATTGTATATATATATATTGAATGAGCTCACTCATTTCTTCTTCTTACCCTCAAATTATTCTTTCTAGATCTATAGCTGAAATCTTCATTCCAGTCCAGAAAAGTTTTATCTTGAACAGGATGAGCTTGGCTTACTAAATTTGTGGCAAGCTACTCAATGGGAAGTTGGTATTCTATCTGATGCTAAATCATATCTTCAGCTTAGTGATTTCATTCTTTTATGTCTGAAATATGCCTTCTAATGATGATGATTCCTTTTCTGAAAGGAGATGGGTTCTTTAAAGCCAAAATCCTGATGTGTGCAATTTAGGGGTGGTTAATTATTATGTGTTTCACGCACATATGTAAAAAGTAGACCTGGATTTTAGAGCCCATTTTCATATTCAATGGTTCAAGTCCTTTGGCTCTCAGGGAATATGGTGGAAAAATCAACTTTCTCAGATCTTCCTGCATTTACTTTAGGTAGACTCCCTGATTTCAGCACAGGAATCCTATGTCCTCAACAAGGCACAAAATGCCTGCTCAGATATTTGGTTATATTTTTCAACTTTATTTTGTGAATACTCATTATGGAGTTACTTATTTTGGGGAAATCGAGTATCCGGTGGAATTGATTATCAAGTTTGTTATAAAGATATTTTTCTTTTTGCCCTTCTCTGTTTAGAATTACAGAAGATTGCATCATTTATTATTCCATGCATTTTGCCTACCAACCCAATAAAGAGATTTGCGTTGTGAGCACATGAAGAAGAAATAAGTGGCTGAAAAGGGAAAACAATCACGGAGGTGGCTGATCTATCTATATGATCTAAAATAGCTAGTTTGGCAGGTTTCTATTTTCTATTGATACAATTTTCATTATAAAAAATGGACTCAGATATCTACCTGCTCATGATTAATTTCTGACTCTTAAACCACCTTTCCTAACAATTTGCCATGAAAGACTTACCAATAGAAATGAAAGCTTGAAAAATGAGCATCAGCTAAACTAAGGAACTTGGAGCTCAGATGAAGGAAATAAAGCCAATTTCTATAGTAAAGCTCTAATTCATTTTCTTCTACAGCACTGTACAAAACTTGGGCTTTTGGATTCTTAAGAATGTAGTTTAGGCCTGGATTCAGGTCTACATTTGCCTCGATTATGAATAGTTATTAATATTAAAGTTTAGCAAGTGTCTTAATAGTCATAAACAAGGAATGAAAAATGAGATAATGCATATGAACATATCTGGTGGACTGTAATTTTCTTTGTAGCCACAAAACAATTGTTTTAAAAGTTCACGAAAGTCAGGGCAGCTCTCCATTAACAACGTAAGGAGCATGTAGTCCGTGGCAGGCTGTATGGGTTAGAATCTAGATGGGAAATAAATGGCTCACTTAAACAGAGTAATGAAGGAGAGGTGAATGAAGGGGTTGTTTACGAAGGTGTAGGTGGCTTAGGCAGGGTCAAAGGGAGCAAGAAAGTAATGACAAAGCACCTCAGAACTAACAGCAGTAGGAAGCCATTACTGTCCTAGGTCCAAAGTAGCAAGGGAGGTGAGCAGTTACCAGAACCAGAAAGAGAGGTGGAGAGAGAGAGAGAGGGAGACAAAAGACAGAGAGACACAGAGAGAAAATACCTGCAGGAGTGTGTGGCCTGCAGGAGTTATGGCCTTGTTAGAGGAAAGGAGTGAAACCATGGGCAAAAAGCCAAGGGAACAGGGCAACCTGGCCCATTGATGTAGTTCATATAAGTCAGTCTGCAGGACCCTTAACTCTAGCCTCCACATGTGCTATTCCATCGCCTGCCTTGTATTTTTTCCCTTCTGCCACTTATCTTGTTTTACATTTGCTTATTAATGATATTAGGTGAGAAGGCATGGCTATTTCTTATTTATTTGTCATCAAATTCCCAGGAGCGTGTCCAGTGCCTGGCACATAATAGCTCCTCAATATCATGTGGAATTGATAAATGAATGAAGGAACTAGTAATGGGAAACATTTTATTCACCCACGTTTATAAAGTTAATTCTGCCTGGGATGATTTCATTTGTAACCGAGAAGGAAAATCAGAAAGATTCTGAATAATTCACAAATACAAGGTGAATTTGTGTCCCTGACTTGTTAGACAATTGTGAGAAAGCTGGTTGCAACCAGTGTTTCTCAGATGAAATGCCCATCAGAATCCCTTTAGGTTATATGTCACGGTTACTAAAACCAGACCTTCTGACTCCCAGGCCTTCTGAATCAGAACCTCTGGGGGTTGGATTCTGAGAATCCATAGTTTAATATCCCCCCCTCCCATCTTCCATCCCCCAGGTGGTGGTTCTGGTATGTACTCAGTCGGGAGAAGATTTGTTCAACTCCTGACGAGTCTTACAGCTCTCTGGGGACTACTTATGATCTTGCCATGGGGATGAGTCATCAGCAAACTTAAGTTTGTAAATGATATTTGTAAATATTCACAGTTTTATGTTTAATTTTTTATGACTTGTAGACTTTTCCCTGGGGAGATGTTTAATTTCCTTTTACTGTTTTGTATTGTAGGGTCTTATTCACTTGATTAATTTTTAATTGGGAAATCACGCTGAGCTATTTCCAGACAAGCATGGAGGCAGCTCTGTACTATTTCCCAGGGGAATTCTGATTAATAACCTCTTTTCTGCAGTCCCTGTGGACCACCAATTTCCACTCTCCAATTATATTTATTCTGTTGAGAGCAAAGCAGGAAGTTGGGAAAAGGTACATATAGCTGAGCAACACTGAAATTTGCTGGGTGGCAGTATTCCAAAACATGATTTTGCATACCAGTAGGTATAGATTTACTTGTTTATTTACATAGAATCATCAGATATAGAGTCTTATCACAATCACTTGTTTTCATTGGAGAATAATTTTACTTTAAAACTAAGCACTTGCTGGTACAAGTTTTACAACCATTTGGAAAACAGTTTGGCTTTATCTCGTAAATGCCCCAGCAGTTATGCTGCAGGGTATATAACCTTGAGGAACTTGGACATCTGTGTACCAGGAAGCATGGACAAGAATATCCATAGCTGTATGTTTTTAATAGTCCCAAACTGGAAGCAAAGACAGGAGACCATGCAACCCCTGGGACAAAGAGGATGGTGAAATAGCCACCATGGATCTTGGTGACTTTTTAGTTCTGGTTTCAGTCTTTGCGGAGGCCCAACAGCACTTCATACCGTTTTGATAAATTTCCTATTTTGTTTATGCTGACAAAAAAACAAAAGAAACAAACAAAAAACTAAGTACTTAACTTTATCAGAGATTTCTGCTAAAACTTATTAATATGTGTCCCAATGAGAAAATGATTTTTAAAGTCAGTTTGGTTAGCTGATACTTCTATTTAGGCCTGTTATTAAGGATAAGTGAGTCATTTTCCTATAACAGCTCATCGTAACTCAATGAATAATCTTCAGAATAGTCAATGGACATTTCCTGCTGGCCACCTGGTCACATCACTGTTTCTCCCTGTTAGTCGAATTTTGAATCTTTATACAGAGCTGCATGAAAATATTATATGGAAAGGCATGGTACATAAGGTTCCAGAGGGATAGTGGATTCATTTTCTATTGCAGTGTAACAAATTACAATAAAGTTACTGATTTGAACAATACTCATTTATTAGCTCACAGTTCTGTAGGCCAGAAGACCAGAATGGGCTTGTCTGGCTTCTCTGCTTCGGGTCTCACAAAGTGGAAATGAAAGTGTTAGCCCAGCGTGTGGAAAGGATGTGGGGAAGAATATGTTTTCATGCTCATTCAGGATGTTGGTAGAATTAAATTCCTTGCATTTATGGGATTGAGGTGGCTGCTTCCTTCTTGGGGTTTGCTCTCAACAAATAGAGTTCCTTTTTAGGTTCTTTTATGTGACCCCCTCCATCTTCAAACACAGAAATGGTGCATTGCATTTGTTTTGAATTAGTTAAGTTGAATTTCAGATTTGAGCCAGGGTGGAGGTCAGGTGTGACACAATAGGAAACCATGGCCATAATGCATGAGAAAAGATAATGTGTTGCTTACAGGTCTCAGAGAAAGACAGGAATGCCAGGAAGGGTTGATGGAAAATACATTCAGCTCAGGTGGATCAACCAGCATGTGGGGAGCACAGAGCAAGAAGGACCTGTGGGTTTGTGCGTTTAGTATTGTCCAGGGGTGGAGGTCAGTAGATTTCTTGTGGGAGTCAAGGTTTGGTTAATTTAAAGCAAATGCATGGGGAAAGGGAAAGGGACTGGGATCCAAGGTTGGCGGGGATGGTTAGCTTATCATTTGGGACCAGCTTGGGTTTTGGGTGATGTGTGTAGGTGGTGTGGGTGGTGGCTGCAGATAGATGTTTGGGCTCTGGGGAAGTTTATGCTCAGGGCTGGAAAACTGCTTATTCACTAGGCCAAAGATCAGTGTTGAGGAAAGTGGTTTAGCCAAAGTAAGATGGTGCCAAGGGATCACACAAAAAATTTTGATAGTTATATTAGCATCCTTCTCATGCTTCAAATCTCTTAATTTTACCTCTGCTACCTGCTGGAGAAAACTCTGCTTTTAAAGGGTTCATATGATTAAGTCAGGCCAACTGAATAATCTCTGTTTCTTAAGGTCAATTGAACCCCCAGGGGTCAGTTTATGATGGTGTAGTTAAATGAGTGGAAGAAAAATAATTTTATTCCATGAGTAGAATCATAATAACTGGGTTAGAGATCAACATTCATGGTTGAATTATGGATTTGCACATTAATACTGGGGCCAAAAGCAAAGCCATAGCTAGGTATGCAAAACCACAATACAGTTTTATACCTTATTCTGGAGTGTTTGTAGATTACATAAAATCTATAGATTGGGACTCTGCATTCAAGTTTAGGTCAACAGCCACCCAATATAGGCTCTGCAATTTGGGCACAGACCCAGAATTTGGGGGACATCTACAAATTCCTACAGAACCTACAGATAGCCTACAGAACCATAATAGAGCACCAGTCAGAAGCAGCCATCAAGAAACTTGACTAAGAAGTTACCCTTGTCATCCACTGAGAATGTCCTTATATTCTTGTCATCATACAGGAGCAAGTCTTACAATACAATGCCTCCAAGATCTTGCTAGAAGGACTGAGTTTGATGACCATGGACTTCGGGGTTCAGCGTAGAAAGCAGATGAGTCTTAATATCTAGATTGTGTGCTAAAAGTGAATGGGTACTTAAACTGGAATCACCTTTTGTTTTTCTTTTAAAGATTCTTATTCTCCTTACACATTTCTGGCACTATTATGGTACAATTCTTAAAACTTTGTGCAGTGGATTGAGTAGTGTTCTCCCCAAATTCATGACCACCCAGAATCTCAAAATGTGACTTCATTTGGAAATACAGGCATACCTTGGAGATATTGGGTTCAGTTCCAGACCACTATAATAAAGCAAATATCACAATAAAACGAGTCATATTATTTTTTTGTTTGTTTCCCAGTGCATATAAAAGTTATGTTTACACTATATTGTAATCTATTAAGTGTGTGTTTTAGTTTGCTAGATCTGCTGAAATGCAATATGCCAGAAATGGAATGGCTTTTAAAAAGGGAATTTATTAAGTTGCAGGTTTACAGTTCTAAGGCCAAAGAAATGTCCAAACTGAGGCATCCAGAGAAAGATACCTTAACTACAAAGAAAGGGCTGATAAATTTGGGGTTTCTCTCTCAGCAGGAAGATACCTGGTGACATCTGGTAACTTTTTCTACCAGCTTCTTCAAATGGCTTCCCTGGGGGCATTTTCTTTCTGCATCTCCAAACATCTCTGCCTGAGTGGCCTCTAAAGCTTTTTCCAAAATGGTTCCCTCTTAAAGGGCTTCAGTAAGCAACCCCATCTCAATAGGTGGTGACACATCTCCATGGAAACAACCTAGTCAAAATGTACCACCCACAATTGGGTGGGTCCCATCTCCAATGGAAACAGTAAAAAAAGATCCCACCCAGCAATATTGAATGAGGATTAAAGAACATGGCTTTTCTAGGGCACGTGACAATTTCAAACCGGCACAGTGTGCAACAGCATTATGTCTAAAAATCAATGTTATGTACCTTAATTTAAAAATGCTTTATTCCTAAAAAAATGCTAACCATCATCTGAGACTTCAGTGAGTAATAATCTTTTTGCTGGTGGAGGGTCTTGCCTTGATGTTGATGGCTGCTGACTTATCTGGGTGGTGGTTGCTGAATATTGGGGTGGTTGTGGCAATTTCTTAAAATAAGACAACAATGAATTTTGCCACATTGATTGAGTCTTCCTTTCATGAAAGAGTTCTCTGTAGCATGTGATGCTGTTTGATAGCATTTTACCCACAGTAGAATTTCTTTCAAAGTTGGAGTCAATCCTCTCAAACCCTGCTGCTGCTTTATCAACTAAGTTGATAATATTCTACATTCTAATTCTAATATTCTAAATCCTTTGTTGTCATTTCAACAATATTCAGAGCATCTTCACCAGGAATAGATTCCATCTAAAGAAACCACTATCTTTGCTCATCCATAAGAAGCAATTCCATACTCACTCAAGTTTTATCATGAGATTGCAGCAATTCAGTTTCCAGGCTCCACTTCTAGTTTTAATTCTCTTGCTCATTCCACCATTCTGCAGTGACTTTCTCCATTGAGTTCTTGAACCCATCAAAGTCATCCAAGAGGGCTGTAATCAACTTATTCCAAACTCCTATTAATGTTGACATTTTGACCTCCTCCCATGAATCACAAATGTTCTTAATGGCATCTAGAAATGGTAAATCCTTTCCAGAAGGTTTTCAATTGACTTTGCCTAGATCTATCAGAGGAATAACTATCTATGACAGCTATAGCTTTATGAAATGTATTTCTTCAATAATAAGATTGAAAGTCAAAATGACTTCTGATTCATGGGCTACAGAATGGATAGGCTTATTGTGTAGGCAAGCATGAAAACAACAATAATCTCATTGTACTTCTCCATCAGAGCTGTTATGTGACCAGGTGCATTATCAATGAGCAGTCATATTTTGAAAGGAATCTTTTTTTCTGAGCAGTAGGTTTCAACAATGGGATTAAAATATTCAGTAAACTATGTTGTAAACAGATGTGCTGTCATCCAGGCTTTGTTGTTCCATTTATAGAGCACAGGCAGAGTAGATTTACCTAATTCTTAAGGGCCCTAGGATTTTCATAATGATTACTGAGCATTAGTTTCCACTTAAAGTTACCAACTGCATTAACCCCTAACAAGAGAGTCAGCCTGTCCTTTGAAAGCTTGATGCCAGGCATTGGCTTCTCTTCTCTAGCTATGAAAGTCCCAGATGGCATCTTCCAACAGAAGGCTGTTTCATCTACATTGAAGATCTGTTGTTTGGTGTAGTCACCTTCATCAATGATCTTAGCTAGATCTTCTGGATAACTTGCTGCAGCTTTTACAGCAGCAGTTGCTGCTTCACTTTGTACTTTTTAAAAAAGCAATTTTGTTGAGATATATTCACACACCATACGATTCATCCAAAGTATACAATCAATGACTCCTAGTAACATCACATAGTTGTGCAGTCATCATGACAATCAATTTTAGAATATTTTTATTACTCCAAATAATAATAATAATGAGATAAAAATATAAAGGAAAACCCAAAACATTCCATACCCCTTGTTGACCCCTAGTATTGGTATGGTACATTTGTTAATATTGATGAAAGAATACTAAGATATTACTGTTAATTATAGACCATACTTTGTAATAGGTACATTTTACCTTGCACTATTATGTTTTGGAGATAACTTCTTTCCTTAAACCTTATGAACTAAGCTCTACCAGCTTCAAATTTTTTTTCTGCAGCTTCCTCACCTCTTAACTTTCATAGAATTGAAGAGAGTTAGGGCCTTGCTGTGGATTAGGCTTTGGCTTAAGGGAATGTTGTGGCTGGTTTCATCTTCTAATCAGGCCACTAAAACTTTCTCCATATCAGCAATAAGTCTATTTTGCTTTCTTATCATTCATGTGTTCACTGGAATAGCACTTTTAATTTCCTTCAAGAACTTTTCCTTTGCATTCACAACTTGGCTAACTGTTTGGCTAAGAGGGCTTGTTTTTGGCCTGTCTCAGCTTTTGACATGCTTTCCTTGCTAAGCTAAATCATTTCTAAAATTTGATTAAAGTGAGAGATGTGCAGGTCTTACTTTCATTTTGAACACTTTGAGGCCATTGTAGGATTATTAATTGGCCTAATTTCAATATTGTTGTCTCAGAGAATAGGGAGGCCAGAGGTGAAGGAAAGAGATGGGGGAACAGCTCTTTGGTGGAGGAGTCAGAACACACAGCATTCATCCATTAAGTTCACTGTCTTATATGAGTGTGGTTTGAGGCACCCCAAAACAATCATAATAGTAGCATCAAAGATCACCGATCACAGATCGCCATAACCGATATAATAATGAAAAAGTTTGAAATATTGCAAGAATTACCAAAATGTGACCCAGACACTAGGTGAGCCCTTCCTGTTGAGAAAATGGTGCAGATAGAACTGCTCCAAGAAGGGTCATCACAGACGTTCATATTTGTAAAAAATCTAATATCTGCAAAGCACAGTAAAAGGAAGTATACCTGTAGGGTACTTTACTGATGCAATTAGTTAAGATAAGAACATGCTGGGTTAGAGTGGGTCCTGAATCTGATTTCTGGGGTCCATGGAAGAAGAGGAGAGGACACTCAGGGAGATACAGAGAAGAAGCCATGTGAAGACAGGAGCAGAGATTGAAGTGATGCAGCTACAAACCAAGGAGCACCAAATAGGCTGGGAGCCACCAGAAGCTAGGAGAGAGGCATGGGATGGTTTCTCCCACAGAGGAACCAATCCTGCCAGTTGTTGGCCTCCTGAACTCAGAATACATTTCTGTTGATTGAAGCCATTGAGTTTATTGTAATTTGTTACTACAGCCTTAGGAAACAAATACAATGTCTATCTGAGAAAACTGTTACAAGACACTTTTTAAACTTGGAGTTCACAGAAGCTTATATAGTTTATTTTCCTTAACATTAAAATGATTAAGAAACAGCCTTATTCGCTGTTGGTAGAGGTAGGGTGGTGCAGCCCTTCTGGAGGGCAGTGTGGTGGCTCCACAGGAGGCTAGGGCTGGGGTTGCTGTATGACTCTACAACCCTGTTGCTAGGTGTGTACTTGGAGGAACTGAGAGTGGAGACATGAATGGACATTTGCACTGGTGTTTATGGCAGCAGTGTTCAAGAGTTGCAATGGATGGAGGTGGCCTAAGTGTACACTGACTGAGGAAGGGGGAACAGTGGCATATACATACAATGAACTAATGATCAGTAGCAAGTAGGAATGAAGTTGTGAGGCATGCACCTAGGTAAATGAACCTTGAGTAAAGTATGTTGAATGATACAAGTCAGAAACAAAAAAGACAAATATTATCATGCCTCATTCATATGGACTAACTATAATATACAAACTCAGAGAATTGAAATCGAGAGCATAGGTTATCAGGATAAGACCTATTGTAAATTTCCTAGACTGTAAGGTCTTACAGAAGTCACATCTATTCCTGAGTTTTAACGGTTGTTTCTAAATTCTGAGATGTTGAGCTATTTGTATATAAACTGGTCATTCGCTGGAAATGTGAGCATTTGTGTAACACCTGAGACTCAGCACTAGAGTTCTGAAGCTATGAAAGTCAGTGTTACCCCATACAGCAACTATTAAAAAGTTGAAAAGGTGATTAGACTTCAACTGGAGATATGAATGAAGCTGATCTGGGTAGGACTAATGTAAATCAGAATAAAGGGTAATGATAATATGGTCTATATTTTAAAACTTCAACTTCTGTGTGAGACCAAAGGAAGAAATATTTATTTGGTGCAAAATTTATATTTTTGATAGCACACTATCTAATTTAACTTGTGTGGTCATTTTATTTAAACACCATAATCTATGGAAGCTTGAATAGGGAGTGAGATCTTGCTGGTTTGTACTGGTTAGTGTGATGCCCTAATACATCCCAGAGTAATTTGGACAGAGAATAAAAAAATATTTGAAAAGTCCCCTTGAAGAACTAGGGAGAGAGGAGGGAATATTAAATTTCCCTACGTGGGGAATTCCTGAAAGTCTCTCAAGCAATGGGGATAACCAATTTAATAGGCTGAGCCCTTGTTCTTGGGGCTTGCCCTTTGAAGCTTATTCCTGCAAAGGAGAAGCTAAGCCTACCGATAATTATGCTTAAGAGTCACCCTCAGACAACCTCTTTTGTTGCTCAGATGTGGCCTCTCCCTAATTTGCTAATTTGGCAGGTGAACTCACTGAACTCCCCCTTATGTGGGACATGACTCCTAGGGTTGTAAATCTCCCTGGCAACATGGGACATGACTCCTGGAGATGAGCCAGGACTCACCATCATGGGATTGAGAAAGCCTTCTTGCCCTAAAGGGGGAAGTCAGAAATGAGACAAAATAAGGTTTCAGTGGCTGAGAGATTTCAGATGGAGTCAGAGAGGTTATTGTGGAGGTTATTCTTACGCATTATATAGATATCCCTTCTTAGTTTTTAGTGTATAAGAATAGCTAGAAGGAAACAGTTCTGAACTGTATCCCAGTAGCCTTGATTCTTGAAGATGATTGTATAACTATATAGCTTTTACAGTGTGACTATGCAATTGTGAAAACCTTATGACTGGTGTTCCCTTTATATAGGGTATGGACAGATGAGGAAAAAAATAAGGGCAATAAATAAGTGATAGGGATATAAGGGGTAAAAAAATTGAGCACATTGTAATATTAGTGGTCAGTAAGAGGGAGGGGTCCTTTTTCCTTTTTATTAATTTTTTTCTGGAGCAATGAAAATGTTCTAACAATGATCATGGTGATGAATATAAAACAATATAATGATATTGTGAACCATTGATTGTATCCTTTGGATGGACTGTATGGTGTGTGATGATAGCTCAATAAAAATATTTAAAAAAAAAAAAGAAAGAGCCTTAGAAAATTGTCAAATGAAATAGGCCTGTCTGCCTGTTGTGTCCACATTAGAGGTAAACTGTATCGGTTATTCTCTCTGTCTGGTATCACCATCAGTGGACAAAATTTAGTTTCAGAAAGGGACAGTTTTGAGGGCTTTTAGACTCAAGTATTCACTGCAGCCACAGCTGTAAGTTGGTCAGTGCTATTTTCTCTTTATATGGACATCCCAAATGCTCAAAGCTTCTCAGACTTTAGAGGACTCGTGTACATGGCAAGACCCAAGGAGGAGGCTCTGGAAATGAGCCTGAGGCCATGCTTGGGAAGTTACTGTGAACACATATATTTGGAAGTGTCCAACTATCCTTATTTCTAGTGAAAGTAATTATTTGCACTGAGCAGGGATTAATTGATTATAAACGGTAAATACAATTCAGAAAGCATTTGATGTTTGATTGTGTTCTTGCTCCGTGTGTGTGCATACATATGCAATACTAAACTACATATGTATTCAGGAGCAGAGCATTCTTAGCTGCAGAATTTCCTACATCTGGTGGTTATAATGTTGTGAGGTATGCAGGAAAGATATTAGTCTCATTTTTAAGGATATATATCTAAGATACAGAAAGATAATGTAACTTGCCCAAAGTTGCACGCATGGTGGCAGACCCAGGACTTGAACCTTGTCTCCTCACTCTTACACATCTGAAGATGCTACCTCTGCTCCACCATCCAGGGCAGGAGTATGTGATTTGTCTTTCTAGAAGTGATGAAAAGATTGCACTTTCTAGTGGGCTCCTTAGGAATCCCATGGCAATAACCACATCATGAGAGAGTGGCACAGCCTGTGCTCCTCAAGTGGGGCTTTTTAATTATCAGGTGGTATCTGACTGGCATAGTATCATGATCAAAACCTCGATCTACTCAACATAAGTAGATGAAAGGAGGCCAATCTCGATGAAATGTTTAGACTAGTACCTGCCACTTGGTAGATAAGCATTTGCTGAATTGACTGTTCTTACCACTACCTATGTGATCAAAACTTCCATTAAGTAGATATAATAAGAATATTTTCTTATTCACTTATAAATTCGACAAATATTTATTAGGTACCTGTTGTATGCTTAGTACTGCCCTAGGATCTAGGAATTAAGGAGTGAAACAACAAGGTCTCTGCTTTCACAGAGAGTGTGGAGGACAGACATTAAATAGATTAGGAAAGTTCAGGTATGATAAGGGAACCAAAGAAAATTACAAAGTGTAAAGCAATATAGTGTAGTGGCTGAGGCTGTGGAGCAACAGTAGAGAGAGGTGGGCCATGCTTCAGAGAATGATTCTCTAAGGAGGCAACACATGAGCTAAGAGTTGAGTGAAACCAAGGGCCTGCTATGCAAGGTTCTGGGGGATGAGCTTTCCAGGAAAAGGCCCTAAGAAGGCAAAAAGCAAGGTGTGGTTGAGAGACCAAGAAAAAGAACAAGAAGATGGCCAGTGAAGATAGAGTTTCAGAACTGTAGGGATGTGATGAAGATGAGGAGGTCACCGAGGCCTTATAGACCATGATAGGAATTTGATTTTTATTCTAATTATACTCAGAAGCTGCTGGAGAGTTTGAAGCAGAGTAGTCATAAAATCTGATGTAAAATTTAGAAGATGATTCAGACTGTTTTGTAACGAGTGGATTGCAGAGGGCAGGGGAGAAATTCAGGGCCAAGTAGGAGGTTCAGGTAGGGTCCAGGTGAGAGATGCTGGTGGTAGGAAGTAAAGGGTATCAGTGGAGGTGGTGGGAAGTGGTTGAGTTTGACATGCTTATATTGGAGTGAGGACTTAGCTGAGGGATTGGCTGTGGGGAAGAGGGGAGGGAAAGAGGAAAAATCAAGGATGAATCCTAATGTTATGGTAATGCCATTTTCTGAGGAATGGGATTTATGTTTGTACATGTATATATGGGAGGGGGAGGGAGAGGATCGAGAATTGTCCAAGAGCACCTTTGGAAAGGAAAAGATGAGGCAGAGGTGTGAGTAGAGCTAGGACTTGAGAAGATTGGGGCTTTCTTTAATCTCTTCTTGCTGTGGTGGGTAGGTCCAGGCAGTTATGTTTATAACTTTAAAAATTTCCTTTTTAAGGAGTGGCAAGATTAAGTATTTAAAAATGGCCTATGCACAGTACCCTCTCCCAAGAGTTTTGCGTAGCTCAGCTTTCAGTGTTACACAATGTAAATGGTTCCCCCAAAGGTCAGGCAGTTTATCTCCTCAAGAGTGATTTATGTTAGCTGCTCTGGTTGTTTATCTCTTCAGCAACTCTGCTGCCAGGAATAGAAAGAAAATCCTGAGACATTTCTTCTTCATTAGTTGGTAGGGCAAGAAGTTTAAAGCCCCTGTCCAACTTATTAATTAACCACTTAACCCAGTTCTATAATGAGAAATGAGGAATTCTTTCTTTTCATCTTATAGGAATAGTTTTGTCATTTAAAGGAAACAAAATATCCCCAAATAAATAGTACTGTTGTTTAATTTACTGAAAAGCAGCACTTTCCTCTTCCCTGCAGTCAGTAGTTGCCAGAAAACTAATTTAGGGCTTTGAGCATCCATTAATATCTGGTTATAATTTAATCAACCTCTTCATTCATTGGGGTAAAATAAGCTGTCACCAGCAGGTAACATTTGGGTGCCAGGAGAATGACTTCTCAGCTTTTGACAGGCTCTCTGCATGGTCTTGAGACTAAAAATAGGAGTTAGGAGTAAAGTTAGCTGGAATGAGCATCTCCCACACAATGTGAATTTAGTTTTTTCCTCTTTACATATTTAACACTCAAAGACCACCAAACCCTAAACTTGTGAGACTTTTGACAGCTGACAATTTAAGGCATCGAAGGAGTGGAGGCCTTACTTAAAGCTAGGCTAGAATTAGACTCAGAAGAATCTAAGGCAGTATGTGGGTGAAGAAGTTGAAATGCATTTCCATTGATTAATGACTCCCCTTCCCTTACGTGAATCTTTCTCCTCCCTATGGTACCTGCATTAATGAGTACTGCTTCCCGGACTTCTCATTTCAGGAGAAAAGGTTGTGATTAATATATTCTTGGTTAAATTAGACTGGTGATAATAATACCAGACAGGTATAAGCTGTCTCAAGGGGGAAATTTGCATTGTCTGAGAGTAGACACTTGGAGAAGTGCTTAGTTTACAGGGAAAATAAAGAGTTTTTGATGTAGAATTTTAATCACGCAATCTCTGGTTGATGGATACGTGTTTGGAGCAAGCAGGAGTCTCTAGCCATAACAAATTAAAGGCGGCTTGCTCTACCATTGTGAAGACTGGGCCTGGTACAACCTCCATTTACTCTCTATAGCCCAAGAAGCAATATTAATACTTCCACTTGTAGGGCTATTTTATTTAAAATCAAAAAAGTATTTTTACCTGTGTCCTCTCTATCCCATATTATTTACATACATATATTTGAGAAAATAGCAAAAAAAAAAATTCGTTTTCCTTGTTTAAATGTTTTTTTTTTCCTGTCACATGTACCCCTCCCCACTGATGCATATATAAAAAGATAGCTGGTTAAATTAAAGCCACTAACTAGCATGTCAGTGACTGAGCTCCTACTTTAGCACAGTGGTTCTCAAATTTGAGTGTATAGTGAGCAGCAGAATTAACGGAGTGCTTGTTAAAACAGATCAATGGGCCCCACTCCCAGAGTTTCTGGTTTAGCAGGTCTGGGGCAGGGGCTGAGAATTTGCATTTCTAACAGTTTCTCAGATGCTGCTGCTGCTGCTACTACTCTGAGGACTACATTTTGGGAGCTCCTGACTTAATTATCCCTTACTCTCTTCTGAGCCCTCACTGGAGTCTCTATTGGAGTGTAGATGAGCCATTGCCCCAGTTGCCTGTTCCATTCTTCTCATCCTGAATCAAAGAAACTTAAGCCCTAAATTTTTACCACTAAATAATTCCCAACCTTAATTTTGGCAAGAACATCTATTTTAGATGACTTACTTTTTAAGAGGTGGGAATATTATACACTTAGCCAACTACCTCCACTTCTATTAATAATACTTCTTGAGACATGTTTTAGTTTCCCAGATGCCGAAAGAAATACTACACAATGTGTTGACTGAACAACAGGAATTTATTCATTCATGGCTTTGAGGCTAGGAGAAGTTGAAAATTTAGGTGTTAGCAGAAGGCAGTGTTTTCTCCCTGAAGACTGTGGCACTCTGGGGTCGGCTGCCAGCGTTCCTTGGTCCTTGGCTTTTCTGTCACATGGCAGGGCACATGGCAATGTTTTCTTTCTTTTCCAGGTTCTGCTGACTCCCAGATCCTTGGTTTTCTTAGCTTTTTCTCTCTGGCCTTCTTTATAAGGCATCCAGTAATAGTATTAAGACGCATCCTGATTCAGCTGGCCACATCTTAGCTAAAAATAACATCTTCAAAATAGTCCTGAGGTCACACCCACAGGAATGGACTAAGATTAAGAACATGTTTTACTGGGGTACATAGCTCCAAGCCACCATAAGACCCTACTCGGTTTAATCACATTTATCTATTAGTCTGTCCATTGGCTAAGTTTCTCTGATATATTGAAAACTTGAGCTATCTCTCATTTGGTTTAAAAATCAAATCACAAATTGAACTTAAGTAGTATTTGATACTTTTTGGTATCAAGTTACCTGGTGTCCTGAACCTCTTCAGCTGTGCAGTGATATAATTGGTATCTCCAGGAACTATTTTAAATGTCACCTTTTCATGTAACTTTTCCTGTTTTGCTCAGACAGGAGGGACCCTCCTTTGAATGGTCCACAGGACACTTGGCTCATAGGCTGTTGTCTGTCATAAGGCATTACAATATCTAGCACGTGTCATTCTCCCTCGGCAGGTTGTGAGCTTTCAAGAACGGACCAACTCTAATTTTCTGTAACCTCTGTGTCAATTATAATGTCAAGTATGTAATAGATGCTTATTAAGTGTTGCTAAATGAGTGAGGTTTCAAAAAAGTTATTGTGAAATAAAGATTGATAAAACACCAGTCAGAGGAGAGCCTTGTTTCATAAAAAATGATGTACCATTTCCCTTTTGAAATATATGATAAACCTAATTGCAAATGGTAACAGATAAAATTTAATAATTTTGTGGCTATTTTAAAGTATATGAAGAACATTTTATAAATGAAATGGCTCCAACTATTTAAAAGGTAACTTTTACTATGAAACTGATATTTATTTGTTGTGGGATATCTGGAAAATACCAGAAAAAAAAGAAACTCTAAAAATCACCCCTAATTTCATCTCTCAAGTCAAATAATCATAATAATAAGTTTTCAAAAATTTCATAGCTATTTTTAAACAGCTAGCTTCCAGGTGAGTTATCTTTTTCATGGTCCGTAAAAATCCATTTGGAATTTTATTGAAGACTATGTTGAAATTATAGATTAAATTTAGAATAATTGACATTTTATATTAACAATAATAAATAATTTAATTACACTTTTCATAAGTTAACTCATTTGATCCTTATAAGAACCCAATGAAGTAGTTACTATTTTCATTTCCATTTTGCAGACAAGGCAAGAAAGCATAGAGAGCCTAAGTAATTTGCTCTACTTATCCATTCAAGAAAATAAAATAATATGCCCAGAAACATAAAATGTCATTCTATTTATTCACGTCTTAAAGAATTTCCTTCAATAATGTTTTATGCTTTTTTCCTTATAGGCTTTACATGTTTTTGTGAGGTTTATTCCAAGGTGTTTTATTGGTTTTGTTGGCAGTGTGAGTAAGCTGTTTCCCCAATTATACTGCAGATTGGTTAATGGTAGTCTGGAGGTTTGGAGCTGTATGTACAAAAACAGAAAAATATGTTCCTAAACCTAATCTGTTCCTATCAGTGTGTCCCCATTATAAGTAGGACTTTTTGATGAGGTTACTTGATGTTTAGGTTGTGGGCTGCCTCAGACAGGTGGTCCTTAGTCCTATTATTAGAGTTTCCCTGTTGGATTTTAGAATTGTTTAGGACCAGTGGCCCCTGTTTTCCTTCCAATTTCTCCCTACTGGAATGAGAATGTCTAGCCTATGCCTGTCCCTCCCTTGTATATTGGAAGGAGATAACTTTTTTTTAATTGTATAAAATAACGTATACACAAAGCAAACAAAGAAAAAAGCAATAGTTTTCAAAGCACTCTTCAACAGGTGGTTACAGGACAGATCCCAGAGTCTGTCATGGACTACCATATGGTCTTCTCAGATTTTTCTTTCTAGCTGCTCCAGAATATAGGAGGCTAGAAGGAATAAATATTTTTTTAACATCAAAATCAACTTTTTTTTTCTTTTCTGTGAAAAATAACATATATACAAAAAAGCAATAAATTTCAAAGTACATCACAACAATTAGTTGCAGAACAGATTTCAGAGTTTCATATGGTTTAAAATTCCACAATTTTCAGTTTTTGCTTCTAGCTGCTCTAAGATGCTGGAGATGAAAAAAAATATCCAGTTTAATGATTAAGCAATCATATTTGTTTGTTAAACCCTACTTTTTCTGTATAACTCCACCATCACCTTTGATCTTTCTATCCCACTCTTAGGGTATTTGGGCTATGGCCATTCTAACTTTTATGTTGGAAGGGGCTGTCAATAATGTGGGGTAGGGAGATGGAACTAGCTGATGTTCTGGAGAGGATGGGCCCTTTAGGTTTCAGGACTTATCTGGTCCAGGGACCCATCTGGAGGAAGTAGGTTTCTGGAAAGTTACCCTAACACATGGAAGTTTTGTAGAATCTTATATATTTGGAAGTAGATAACTTATTTTCTAGGTTTCACAGGTCCACAGGTTCACAGGGGAATTTTGTCCCAGGACAGACCACACCCATAACTGATTTTGATGAGATTTTATACGTATCACTGTTACCAAAATAACTTAAAGTTTTTGGGATGTTGTGACGAAATTAAGGTAGTTGCCTGTAGAAAGAATATGTCTTTTGTGGGTTTAGAGGGTGGAGTGTGGTGATTGGAACATGTATCCACCTCCAAACAACAAGTTCTTAAACTTAATCCATTCCTGTGGGTGTGAATCCATTAGAAGTAGGACCTTGATGAGGTTACTTCAGATAAGGTGTGGCCCAACTGAATCAGGATGGGTCTTTATTGTATTACTGGAGCCCTTTATAAGCCAAATGAAATTCAGACAGAGAAAGCCACAGAGGAAACAGCTAGAAGCTAAAATCAACAGAACGCATTAGACAAGGGAGAAGCCAGAAGAGGCCACCAGGTGCCTTGCCATGTGACAAACTAAGGGCCAAGGATTGCCAGCAGCCAGCCCCAGAGCACCACAGTCTTCAGGGAAAAAGCATTGCATTAATGACACGTTGATTTGGACTTTCTCTTAGCCTCAAAACTGTGAGCTAACACATTCCCATTATTTAAGCTGGCCCATTGCATGATATTTACTTGAGCAGCCCAGGAAACTAAAACAGCTAGCATACAGGAAAAGGGTGATTTTCATAGGTTTGTTTTGTATTTGCTCATCTGATTATATTCTCGTTAGTAGTTTTAATTTCCTAGGGCTGCCATTACAAAGTACCACAAACTAGGTATCTTAAAACAACAGAAATCTATTATCTTAAAGTTCTGGAGGCTATAGATCTGAAGTCAAGCTGCTGGCAGGGTTATGCTCTCTCTGAAATGTGTAAGGGAAGCTCTGTTCCATGTCTTTCTCCTGGATTCTGGTGGGCCCTGATATTCCTCGGCTTGTGGCAGCGTTAACTGTAGCCCCTGTCTCTTCACATAATGACCTGGCCTCTCTATGTCTTTCTTCACATGGATTCTGACCTCCAATGCCTGTCTGTCTCTATGTCCAAATATCCCCCATCTTATAAAGATGTGAGTCATAGTAGATTAGTGCCTACCATAATCCAGTTTATCCTCATGTTAACTAATAACCAGTTCAAAGACCCTATTTCCACATCGGTTTACATTCAAGGGATTGGGTGTTAGGACTAGAACATGACATAATTCAATCCATAGCATTAGTTGTCACAGCTTAAAATATTTCACAAGTATTGTATAACCATTCACAGTGATGAATATTTAAACAAATTCAGAACATCTCACACACATGCATATGCACTTACACATGCACATGAGCAGGCAAACACTCGTGAGCATGCAAAACATGCTGCAGAACGCATAAAGCCCTCCACAGGTCCTGGGTTCCAGCCCTGCTGGCTCTGTGCCTACCCTCCATAGCTGTCCCACTGCCATCCCTCTGGGGACCTGCTGCCTGGGAAGAGCCAGAGACTTCCAGTTGGCCTAGATCATCCCCAATGTTTCCAGGCTCCACCTCTATGACAATCACAGTGCTTTTCCTCATTCCTGTTCTCAGGATCTCAGGGATCCACATCTCTGGTTACTCCTTTTAAATTCCACCAAGTCAAAGCCCTTTCCTGTCTTCTTTTGGACAGGACCTTCGCATAACCAGACCTTCTAGTCACAGAGCCTAATTAATTCTAGGGCAGCTATTACTTAGGTGTTAACTTATCCTTTAGTAGCCTGAATATACAAAACCCATCCCAGCTGGGTAAGAGAAGCTTGGCCATAGCTTGGCTATCTTCTTGGGAAGGGGTGTAGCTCTCTTTCATTCCTAGCTGATGAATAGAAATGAGTAGAAATAAAACTCAAGTAAATTTTTTATAAAGCATTCTATTCTTGTGCTATTCCTAGATTACTAAAGCTTATTTTAGGCATAGGTTTGGGATTTTATCAAATCTCTTTTCAGCATCTATTGAGAGAATCATATTGGTTTTCTTTATGTATACAAGGAACCAAAGTGATAGATTTCCCTTTGTTCACCCATCCTTTCATTCTTGTATAAAGTCCTCCTTCGTCGTGCTATATGATTCTTGCAATAAGCTGCGTCTTTGAACTTGTACTTTTTTAAAACAGATTTTTACATTTGTAATCCTCCATAAGATTTCAAAACAGAATACTTTGGTCATCTTTGCTAAATCTGTTATTAGGGTTATGCTAGCCTTGTAGAACAAGTGATGGAATTTATTTCTGTGCTATGCCCTGAAACAATTTAAATAAAATATGGAACACCTGTCCTTTGAAGATTTTGTAGAACTCAGTCATAAAACAATTTGGCATGGATGACTTTTGTAGAAGGTAGATGTCAAAAAAGTATATTTTTGTATAGTTATTTGTCTGTTAAGCATCTTCTCTGATGTTATTTTGATAATTTATATATTCCTAAGAATTATTTTTCCTAAAACTTTAATTTTGTTTGTGTAAGTACTAACATTCTCTTATAATTTTACTAATATTATCTTTATCTTTGTCTAGACTTTAATCCTTACTTCTGGTATTGTTTTTTGGTCTTCTCCCTCTCTCTCTCTTCAAAATTGCCAGGGGCTTATATATTTTCAAACTATCCTTGAAAGTTTTCAGATTCAATTTTATTTTAATTAACCTAATGTGCCATTGGGGGTTATTTACTGTTTAATACCGTTCTGCTTTTATCTTTTAAAAATTCTTTTTTCCTAATTTTGGGGGAAATCTTTTTGTTCCTTTTTTAGTATTTTAGAGTGGAAGCTTATACAGTACATTTATTTTCTTTCTTGTTTTCTAATAAATACATTTAAGACTGTATATTTCTGCTAAGTGCTGCTTTGACTGCATGCTTGGATTGGTTGTGTAATATTCTCATTGACATTCATTTTATCAGTAACTTTCTATGTGATTTCTCCTGTAATGCCAAGAATTACTTAGGAAAATAGTTTTAAATGTCTCAAAAATGGCTTTGTTTTACTCTTACATTAGTTTTTCAATAATGAATGTAACTGCTGCTGCTTATTTTCCCTTTGCCATCAATAATAAATTTACTTGTTAAAAAAAAATCCAGGAGAGGATGTGGAGAAATAGGAACACTTATTCATTGCTGGTGGGAATGTATAATGGTGCAACCTCTGTGGAAGACAGTTTGGCAGTTCCTTAGAAAGCTAAATATAGCAATACCACATGATGCAGCCATCCCACTACTAGGGATATACCCAAAAGAAATGAAAACAGGGACTTAAACAGATATTTACACACCAATGTTCATAACAGCATTATTCAAAATTGCCAAAAGATGGAAGCAACTCAAGTGTTCATCCATCGATGAATGGATAAACAAAATGTGGTATATACATACAATGAAATATTATTCACCCATAAAAAGGAACAATGTTATCATACATGTGATAATATGGATGTACCTTGAGGAAATTATGTTGAATAAAATAAGCTAGACACAAAAAGACAAATATTGTATGATCTCACTATCATAACTAAATATAAGAAGCAAACTCATAGAGTTAGAATCTAGACTATGGGTTCCCAGGGGCTAGGTTGGGGGTAGAGCGTGTGGTGTTAATGCTTAATTTGTAGAGAATTTCTGTTTAGGTTATTGTAAAGTTTTGAAAATAGGTGGTGGTGATAGTTGCACAATATTGTGAGTGTAATTAACAGCTCTGAATTATATATGTGTATGTGGATAAGGGGAAATTTTAGGTCATATATGTTATTAGAATAAAAATTAAAAGATAAAACATAGGACTGTATAACACAATGAAATTCATCTGTTTTAAACAATGGACTATAGTTAATAGTACACTTATAAAAATGTTCTTACATGCTGGTGGTTCAGTGGTAGAATGCTTGCCTTCCATGCTGGAGGCCTGGGTTGGATTCCTGGACTATGCACCAAAAAATAAAATGTTCTTACATGATTTATGACATATGTATCACACTAATACAATGTGTTAATAATAGGCTAGGATATGGGAAAAAATTACACCTAATGTAAATTATGAATTACAGTTAATAGTACAACTTTAACATTCTTACATCAATTGTAACAAAGGTACTACACAAATGCAAAATGTCAAACAATGGGGGGTATACAGGAATGGTGAATATTTGACATAGTTTTTCTGTTATCCCACAACCTCTATAATTAAAAATATTAAAATAAATTTAAAAAGGGAAATATTACCACCATCAAAAACAAAAATGAAATTGTTAATGCTGTTGTTGAAAGCCAAAGAAACTCAAGTAAAAGTATTGGAATGATTAAGAATTTAGCAAATTCTTTAGGATACACACACACACACACACACACACACACACACATACATGTTTTGTTGCATTTACATTAAAAACAAAGGCTACTATCTACTTTGAAATAAAGACCGAACCTATTTTAACAAAACTGTGAAATCCTTTTGAAACACATTGGAATGGAAAAACCTAAAGAAATGGAAAAACACACAATGTTCTTGGATGAAGAGACTTAATATCAAAAAGTATCAATTTTGTCAAAATTAACAAATAAATTCCAGGCAATTCCAGTTAGACAAAAATCCAAATGCTGGTGTTGTCCAGAAAAATTTAGCAGGTTTATTTATAATTGTTATAAAGTTGAACTTTTGAAGTTTGTTCACCAAAACATTTTGACTTGCATTAATGCTTTCTGTCCATATATTTATATTTTAAAAATCACACAAATGAAGATGGAGAAACTGCCAATACCTGATTTATGTCCCCTATTTTACTATTTGCAATCCAAGACTTAGGTATCTTTTGATCCTATGGGAAAAAAAAATTATCTAACATTCAGAACTAACAATAACAGGAAGAAGAGAAAAAAATGCTTTTGAGAGTGAAATGTTTCCCATCATAGAAGAATCTTAAGCACATTTTCCATGTATGCGGCGTGCTGCCTGGCTAACTCATCTTTTGGGGCTTGAGACACTGAACAAGTAATGGCCTCGCCTTATCAAAACCTTGTGGATATATATACTCATTCAAGCAACTTCGGAATTCAAGAAGACACCCATTCTCCTGAGTAATGATGCTGAAGGTGTGTGTATGCAGACCTCAACTTGTAACAGAACACTAGGGTCACCCCCTTAGGCACGTTTGGGACAATGATTATAGAGAGTGTTGAGCTACAGGTTCCTTTCGATTTTCCTATCATTTGTTGATCCAGGGCTTTTTCTTTTTCTTCCCAAAGATTAAGTATTTGTAAAGTCCCTCTGCAGTGCTTCTCTGTGGCCCTTTGCATCCCTTCAGATAAATTCAACTCTCTGCTCTTGGAACTTAAAATAAAATAAAACAGCAAAATAACATAAAATATAAAATAAAAATTGTGTGTGTATGTGTGTATATATACATACACTTAAAAATACAATCTCTAAACAAAACCAAACCCTAGTAAAGGGTGTGTGCTGGTTTGAAAGGATTATGCACTGCAGAAAAGCCACACT
Organism: Myrmecophaga tridactyla; assembly: GCA_004026745.1. NCBI lineage: Eukaryota > Metazoa > Chordata > Mammalia > Pilosa > Myrmecophagidae > Myrmecophaga > Myrmecophaga tridactyla. The sequence continues at coordinate 32,309 of PVIY010004442.1, read as the reverse complement.
TTAATCTTAATTCAATTTTGTGGGGGCAGCCCTTTCTTTTAATCCCTAATCACTACTATAGGTTGGCAACTTGATTAGGTTAACTCCATGGAGAAGTGGCTCACCCAATTGTAGGTATTACCCTTGGATTGGAGGGAGACGTGACTCCACCTATTCCAGGTGGGTCTTGATTAGTTTACTGGAATCCTTTGGAAGAGGAAGCATTTTGGAGAGAGTCCCTTTTTAGAACCACAGAGCTGTGAGAGAGACCCGAGAACCATGAAAACTATGAGATCCCACATAGCCAGAGACCTCTGGAGCTGCAGAAGGAAAATATTCCCAGGGGAGCTTCAGGAAACAAGAAGCCTGGAGAGAAACCTAGCAGATGTTGCCATGTTTGCCATGTACCTTTCCAGTTGAGAGAGAAACCCTGAACTTCATTGTCCTCTCTTGAGTGAAGGAAACCTCTTGTTGGTGCCTTAATTTGGACATTTTTATAGATTTGCCTTAATTTGGACATTTCTACCACCTTAGAACTGTAAACTAGCAATTTACTAAATTCCCCTTTTTAAAAGCCATTCCATTTCTGGTATATCACATTTTAGCAAATTAGAACAGGGTGCTACCCTGTCATCTTTAAAGGCATGAGAGTGTTAGTACCTGCCTGGTTTCTCTGCAGCTCCTTAGGAGACAAGAACAGCAGCCCTGGGGTCCGGGGAGCTCTATAGGCCAAGCAGTCTCTAGAATCCTCTGCTATTGGTCTGCTCTTCTTCCTAGGCCTTTTTGTCACTGGTCCTTGGGGGCTCCTTGGGTTCATCCTCTCCTTCAGCATGGGCCAGATCTTCAGCCTCTAAGCCCCAGGAGCCATTTGGCTGGAAAGTGGTTTGGCAGTTGGATTGAAAGTGGCAGACAATGAATCTGAGTGCAGCAGAAACAGGTTCAAGCCACCATCTTCCTCGCTCAGACTTTTAAGGTTTTGCCAGTATAATAAGTATAAAATATAATTTCATTGTGCTTATTTGCCTTTCTCTAATTACTAGGAAGGATGAGCATCTTTTTATATGGCCATGCCAACTTTCTCTTCTGTTGAATTGCTGGTTCATTCTCTGCCCATTTTCTATTGGGCTGTTTGTCTTTTCATTAATTATTTGTAGTTGTTCTTTATTTATTTTCTGGACAATAACCCTTTGTCATTAAATGCATCCCAACTGTCCACTGGTGGCTTATCTTCATTTTGTTGTGTCTTTTATTATACAGAAGATTTTAATGTTAATCTAAGCAGTTTTCTTTTTAAAGAAGGAAATAAAATTGACTGAGAGTGTCCTATCTTCTCCACTGCCTCCAATTTCTAAAAAGATGTTGAAAAGTGAAAATTGATGATTCACTTCTCTGACTATGATGATAAATAATAGATGATGTTAATAGGAAAAACCCCCAGGCTGTTTTTAACATTTTTATACTAGAGCTTTAAAAGCTGCTTAAATGTCAATTTGTGCTAAATGACAGGCTTTAAAAGAGGCCCGCAAAATTAACTACCAAGGTTATAAGTCCTAAAGAAAAAAACAAACTTTAGGTCATATGTTTGTCTGCCAGGACTGGGTAATTTTCACTTTAACCACTTTTTGGTTGACAGGAGTAATCTGTAACTGTCGAAACATTATTATTTACAGGGAGGATGGCTGAGTCATCTTGTTATTCAAAGCAAAGGGTTTAGTGTGTTGTGGATCATCTTAATTCTGTGATATTACTAGGGAAACAGATATAGAAGGAACAGTGTTGAGAATAATGGGTCTAAAACATTCCTACTCACGTTTTGTCTGCTCAGAAAGGTGGTAACAGCTTTTACATGTGAACTCATTAGTCATGTAATGGCACAAAGTAGACTAAAAATAATAAAGATGCCAAACTTTACATTTCAAAAAAAAGTGAATCCTCCCACATGAAAAACATTTTTCTGATTATGCAACTTTATGGCCTTCTACTGTTTCTCCAAACTGTGTATTTAACTCTTGATGGGAGCATATACATGTTTCTAATTGACCTGTTAATTCTGAGAATTATTAGTGCAGTTTGCAGCATCTTCTCTTCCAGGTTTCATTGACTTCCAACTTCTGGATACTTCCTGTGGCTTCTCTTTGAGTGGCTTTCTCTATAAGGCCTCCAGAAATAGGATTAAGAACCATCCTAATTCAGTTGGGTCACACCTTGACTGAACTAGCTTCATCAAAATGTTCTATTAATAATGAGTTCACATCCACAGGAATGGATTAAGATTAAGAACATGTTTTTTGGGGGTACATACAGTTCCAAGCTGCTACACTCATCATAGAGCTTTCCTGTGTAGCCCAGGTAAGAAGCTAGAAAGTGGTTCCCACCAAAAAGGTGCTAACAAACTATCTGGTTGTAAGGTGTGTATATAAGGGGAAACTGACAACTCCATCAAATTCTATAGGCCAGATGAATTTTTTTCCCAATAAATGTCATACATAGGTGGAAGAAAATTTTCACAGATACGTCTAAAAGAAAGCATGGCTTTAGGTAGAACAGTTTGTATAAGGGAATCACTGTATAAAGCACAGGCTGAATTACACCTGGCATGACCAAGGAGTAGAGCAGGCTGCTAGAATCAGAAGATCTGAAGGAGAGAAATCAGAGTTCAAACGGGAGCAAGCAATGGGCCTAGATCATCTATTGAGTTCCTTTCCTTGTATAGATTTCAGTGTCAATGAAATGCCATATAATAAAAATACATATTATAGCTTCTCGGCCTACCACTCTAGTTGTAATTCCTGTAGCATAAAATCTTTCATGGCATGTTTATTAACTCTGACAATAGATGTGACTAATATTTTTAAATCCCTTAATGTAGCTCATTGACACAGCTTAGGAGAAATATATTTACAATACATATATCCAATAAAGGAGTCCTACAAATCAATAAGAGAACAACAAACAACCAATGTAACAATGGGCAAAAGACTTCATAGGAAATTCACAAAGGAAAATATTTGAATTGCCAGTAAGACGATATGAAATGGCACACAACATCCCTTTCTCCTCAAAAGTTCAGTAGGATACTGTGCTACATCTCCATCTGAATGGATACAATTTAAAAGGCTGAAAACCTTGTATTGGAGGATGTTGAGCAACTGGAGCTCTCATATGTTGTGGATGGAATGGAATTTAAATTGATAGAACCACTTTGGAACACTGTTCTGCTGTATTTACTGATGCTGAGTAAATGTCTGTCCTGTGATCCAGCAATTCCATTCATAGGGAGCTCTTGAAGTTTTGGGCTTCAGTGCTTACACACTGACTAGTCTTTAGGTTCTCTGGCTGTGCACACTAACTAGTCCTCGATTTCTTTCCTGTAGCTGAGTTAAGAAGCCACATGGTGCCAGCCCCGGGTTTAGATCTCGATTTCTCTGAGAAATCCCAGGGATTTCTGAAATCAGTTTCTAATTTAAATTTGTACATCTTCACCAAAAATTATCATACAAATTGGTCCTTAAAGAAAACTTGCAATACATTTTTAAAAATAAGTTTCTAGTTTGAGTCTCTTAAGTAACATTTGTTTAGAAAGGATAAAATGGAGAAAGCTGAATATGAAGGTTTAACTAGAAGACACAACGATAATATCAATGACCTCTTTTCCTCTTTTTTTGAGGTAACATACATGCATTTAAAGCACACAACTCTTAAGGAGATAGCCTGATGAATTTTTTACTTATAAAATAACATACAGATCAAAATGTATTTGTATTTATATATGTTTATATTTACTTTTATGCATATATCTTATATATTTGTTCATATATATATTTACTTATGAAGATTAAAATATAGAACAATTTCAGTACCCCAGAAGTCTCTGTTGTACCCCTTCCCAATTATCTTTTGTCTTTCTCTGCAGAAATAACCATTATTTTTATACCCGTAATTATATATTAATTTTGCCTGCTCTTGAATTTCATGTAACTGAAATTATATAGCATGTACTCTTTCATATAGACTTTTTTGCTCAAAATTGTATCGGTAAGACTCGTCCATGTTTTTGCACATAGCAGTGGTTTATTAATCTCTATTGCTTTCCATTATATGGATAAAACCATACCACTGCTATGGATTCTACTAATATGAATTTATCCATTCTATAGTTGCTGAGCACTATGACTGTTTCCATTTTTTTTGACTCTTCAGAATAAAGTTGCTATGGACATTCTTGAACAAGACTTTGTGTGGGCACATCTCCAATAAAATAATAAATCCCTAAACTCAGAATCATCTCATTTTAGATTTTTACACTCTGAACCACACAAAGAGAAATAAATCATCAATGGCAACATTCGGAAACCAAACTCACAGAGAGCATATGTGGTTTAGACACAGTTTCTCCAAGGATACAGAACTAATAAGAGACAGAACCAAGGCTACAACTCAGTTCTGCCAGGTCCTTTTGTTCTTTCAAGTGCACTCTGCTGTCTCTTGATAATTTCCTCTGCACATCATGGTATAAAGAAAGATAATTATGTGGGTATATTTAGGTCATTTGACCTCTACCTTTCATTAGAGTGCAATCATTTTTATTCTAAGCTTGGTTTCTCCTAACTGGTCTGAACTGTTTAACTATAGCTAAAAGCAGTGCATAAAAATACTTTGGTGCAGGTTTTTTTTCCCTCTTAATGACAATTTCCTCATCATCCACCACTTTTTCTTTGGCTTCCTCCTCTATTTTGGTTGCATTCCCAGCAACCCAATTCTGTGGAATGTCTCTTACTAGATTAAGGTTCTCTTCAGAACTACCAGTGGCATTCTTTGGCTATTTGAATTCCTATGCCTTTTTGTTTTCATAAACAGAAGGGTAATATTTTCTCATTTTAATGTTTCTATCTACTATATTGTTAAAATGAAAACTTGAGCAAAATTTAATTAGACCTCAGAGAGTTTTATTGAATCAATTCATGAAGAGATTCCAATTCCCGTGAGGTTGAGAGGAATTCCGCTGAACAAAGACAGCAAGGGGCTTTTATAGACAGGAAAGGGGAGTACATTTGGAGGAAATTTTCACTGGTTAATGCAGACTACATGTCCTGATATGGTTAGTGCAGGTGTTTGCTTAGCAATGAGGTAGCAATGAGGTAGTTAGGTGGCAAAAGAATGGGGAGTTGGCGACAGCTGATTGGCTGATTTAAATTCTGTTTTCTGGGAGGGCAGGGGATTTACAAGGAATAGAAACTTAATTAGATTTTGGCTTTGCTGACATGGGTCTTAGCTCTAGCGCCGCTGGTTGGGCATGTCTAAATTTGTTTTTTAACATTTCCCTTGTTAATGTACCCTTATTAAATTTTTGCAGTCTGTCTTGCTTTACATTGGTTTTAGAAAAACCTTTAAGATACAGATTTTTTTCCAATTATAACTTTTAAAAGTTCATTCAAAGAAATATAACAAGACTTTCATATAGATAAAATGCTTCTTCATATATATTTCCTAATCTGATAATTGAATTTATTTTCTAGTTACAACATATTTATGAAGCCCTAAAACCATTTAATCCTGAATTGAAGATTTTAATCTTGATTACTCTTACAAGTTAAATCAATTTTGGCACATTTGCCATCAACCTTTTGTATTTAAAAATCACTACTACCATGTTTCCAAAGAAAGGTGTTTTCTTCTTTACGTTTTAGGAAGTGGAAAATGAACAGTACTAGGTATATAGCAATTTGGGGAAGGGTGTGACTTATGACAGAGCCTGTTAGGACTATAAAAACTTGCTGACTTTTGTTTGTCAGAGGTATTCTGCTATTGAAAAGATGAAGGGGCCTCACCTTACTTTAAGGAAGGTGAGTTGTCAGAATTTTTGCTTCCAAACATGCATTCAATAAGTGTAATAGGAGCTGGCAACACTGTGCATCTGTCTTTAAACTGCAGAGCTATGGTTATGAGACATTTATCCACTCATCACCAGTATTTAAACTTTTATCATGGGTATGTTGGTGAACTCCAGGCCGTACAAGACAAGCAGAAGAAGATACTGTCCTTGCTTTTCCTTAAGGATAAGTTTCTAGTTTGTCAGAGCCATTAAGCTTATTTAAGCCCCTAAAATAAAAATATAAATACATACAAAATTATTATATCACCAACCTTTACTAAGTGCCTGCCATGTATATGTTAATACAATGTAAATGTGAGTCCTAATTGTTGTTTTCTTTTGCCTTAATGATAGTAGCAAATACTTATTGTATTTATTGTATTCAGAGGGCTTTTCATATATCATTTCATTTAATCCTTGCAATAAACTTATGAGTTAGGTAATTTCATTACCCCCATTTTAGAGATTATGAAATTTGGAGTAAATTGATCAGTTACTCAGGAAGTAAAGGCACAAGAACAGAGCTAGGATTTGAAGCAAAGCCATTTAATAGCTGTTGTCCTTAGCTACTACCCTTCGCTGCCTCCCACAGATGAAGGGTTGACATGCTTTTCTGATGCCAGTTACCAAAAGGTCATCAGTTAGCCTGCACCTGTTAAAGAGATGAAACCATTCCTAATATAATCTCACCCAAGTACAATATTGCAATATGTAAGCCTAACCTCCTGGCTCAAATGGACTTTCAGAGCAATCAAGTTTTATATAGTATTCTATGGAAATTCATTTTTTCCCAATGATAACTGTCTTAAAATATTTGCAAATAATTTGTAGAAATAAAATTCTCAAGGGAAAACACCATGTGGTTACTTCTGTTATTTCTAGAAACAAATAACTAATGTATTCTAAAGGGCTTAAATGGTCAACTCTCTTTTGTAGAAAACTTTACAACTTTCTGGTAAGTGTCAAAATGGTTTGGCACATCTTTCTAAGCTGGTAGAGCCTCCAACTATTCCCTTCAGGAATACTAGGGCCTAACTCTTCCCCTCCATAGGCTATACCATTTCTTATATTTCCTACCTGTAAGATCCTGTCTTCTCCTTTTTATCTCTCAAATTCTTGGATGTACCTCAAGGCCCAGATGAAGTGGCCCCTCCTGCAGTCTGCCTTCTCTGGCCTCCCCAGCCTCTGGGTCTCTCCTGCCTTGATGTCTAAAACACTATGTGGTTATTCATTTGACATGCTTTTTATCTGTCTTAGTTTGCCAGAGCTGCTATGACAAATACCACACGATGCGTTGACTTAAGCAACAAATATTTATTAACTCACAGTTTCAGAGGCTAGAAGTCCAAAATTAATGCATTGGCAAGGCCATGCTTTCTTCCCAGTCTGTGCATTCTGGTGCTGGCTTGCTGCAATCCTTGGAGTTCTTTCTCTTGCCTCTCTGCCTTTATTACATGGCAGTCTGTCTCTCTCCTTGTATCTGTTCCTCTGATTTCTGCTGGCTTCTGGCTTCTTACTGTGTTTTTCTCTTATTCCTGGCTTTTCTTTATAAGGCTTCTAGTGATATGGATTAAGGGCCACACTGATTCAATTTGGTCATACCTGAATAGGATCTTGGAAGATGCTATTCGCAAATGAGTCCACACTTTAACTGAAAAGTTGTAATGGACAGAGGGTCCCATTTACAAATGGATTCACACCAAAGGAACTAAGATTATGTCTTTTAAAGGGGTACATGATTAAAATCTATTACAGTACCACTAGTGGTTTGAAGTTGTGTTTATCCTGGAAAAAAATGTTCTTAAAATCTAATCCATTCCTGTGAGTGCGAATTCATTGTAAGTAGAATATTTTGATGAAAATAGTTGTCAAGTTGTAGCCCCCACTCAATCAGGATCTTAATTCTGTTATTGGAGTTGATTATAAAAGAATGAAGTTCAGACAGAAAAGGCCACAGAACATCAACAGAATCCAGAAGAGAAGGGGGAGAGAGCCAGAGATGCCACCATGTGCCAAACTAAGAACCAAGGATTGCCAAAAGCCAGCCTAAGAATGCCAGTCTTCAGGAAGGAAGCATCACTTTGATTACTCCTTGATTTGGACTTTTTCCCAACTTCATACCATAAGCAAATAAATTCCCATTGTTTAAGCCGAATCATTGCGTGGTATTTGTTTGAGCAGTGCAGGAAATTAAATAATATCCAATCTTGATTTAGTCACCCAGATTCCATGCCTTATTGGCTCTGTATCTTCCACAGCCCTTCTTGGTGCATCCAGTACATAACTGCTCAATAAATATCAATTAGTAAAATCCTAAATGCTGATCTGAGTTTGGAAGGGTCCCTGTACGTTGGTGCCAAAGCAATGACTACTTGTAACAGTAGAAGAGCGAGATCCTAAATCTAGTCTTGAAATCACTTTTATAATTTTTTTACGTGATGTGTGACATGCAAAAGGTCATTAAAAGTCATGGAATTGCCATTTTACATCCAGATATTTATGTCATGTAGAATATAGCATCTGATGATATACTTTCTTGTGTTCTATCTAGATATTTGTTAAATATGGCACAAAGCCAACATTTATCTGGAACTAAAAATTTTTCATCACACGTTTGAGAATGTAGCATATTATAGAAGGAAAAATTTAAGGCTCTATTTCCAAAGTTGTTATTTGTGCCCCTTTCTTCCTCTCTAACTCCATCTGTAAAACCAGAGTGTACCTATGGTACTGCACATCTCAGAGGCATAGTACTTCCCACAGGGTCAGGTCCAAGCTGCTTAGTGTAGTTTACAGGGTCTTTCATGATCTGGCCCATGTCACGCCACCTGTCTTATCTCTTTCATCCCCATTGGCCTCACGCTGTGATTATGGCCTCAACACCCCTGCCATTGACAGAATATTCCATGTCATTTCATATCTCTGTGCAGTTCTCTTTGCCTGGAAAACCATCCTCCCTGCTTTACCTAGAAACTGTCACTTTCAAAACCCAACCTCGTGTCATGGATTTTAGAATACCTTTACTAACTGTCCAACCCCTCCTTCCTCCCACCCAGAGGCTTATAACTACTATATTGAGCCCTTATACTCAAATTGCCATTAAGCACAGGCTGTTTATCCAGTAGGCATAAATAGGGTAATTTTCTCTAATTTTCCTTTCAGCTTTGAGTTATTATCTTGTTTTTCAACCAGTAAGATGAGTATGGGATCTAATACCCTATTTTGTGACTTATTCACCTTAACATATTGTTGAAAAATGGTCACAATGAGATGTGAGATGTTTGGTTTCATCCATAAATGATTCAGATATGATTTCCTAAAGTCCACATCCTTGGGGTCAAGAGGGGAAAGTTACATGGAGGCAATATGTTAATTTCTAGGAGAGGAGACTGCTGCCTGGGCCTTGGGATCTGCAGATTTGTGATGGCTGGCTGAGTTGGGTTGCTCTCTGGGGATGTGACAGTTTGCAGCTATTTGTTACTCCAGAAAAGATCATATTCTTAAAGCTAATTCATTCCTGTGGCTTAGACCTATTGTAGATAGGACCTTTGGAGTAGGTTCTTTCAGTAGAGGCATGCCCCAGGTGGGTTTTAATCCTCTTACCAGAGTCCTTTATAAGAGAAGAAATTCAGAGAGAAACACAGAGAAGAACAGAGAGAAAAGCCAGAAAAATTGAGAGGGGGCACATGGGAAACAGAGAAAAACCACAAAAACAAAGAAGCCACTAAAGCCAGAAGCTGGAAGCAATGAAACACAGGAGAGAAGGGAGAGACCAGAGGCATGGCTATGTACCAGGCCATGCGACAGAAGGGCTGAGGATCGCTGGTAGCCAGTTTGTGGGGAGAAAGCATCACCTGATTTGTACATTTATAGAGAGCTATAAGCTTGTAAATTAATAAATCCCCATTGTAAAAGCCAACCCATTTCTGGTATATTGCATTTCATAAGCTTTAACAAACAGAAACAGGGGGTGTCTAGATGACTTTGTCAGTCTAGTGGCCTCCTGGTGGGAGTAGACAGACATCTTTGTCCTGTTTATGACATTAATGGAAGTACTTCCAAATTTTCACATGGAGTATGATATTGGTTCTCTGTTTTGGATAGATAGCTTACGAATTAAGAAAATTTCCTACTATTCTTAGACTGGTAAGATTTTGTTTCATATAGTTTTTAGTCAATAAGAGGCATAACACTTTGTCAGTGGTCTTTTGACAGCATGATCTATGGTTCTTCATTTTCAGTCTTTTCATGTATTGAATCACATCAGTTGATTTATGACTGTTAATTTTTCCTTTCTTTTCTACGAGAAAATTCTACTTTGTCAGCATATTAGTCAGTGTTTTTAGTTGCAGATGATAAAATCATCTCATGTTAATTTAATCAGAAAAAGAATTCATAAAAAATTATCAGGAAGCTCCTGGACTCTCTAGAAGGTCAAGAGAACCTGTGGGCTACAAAGTCCAGACCAATGCCTCCTATCATTTCATGGAACTGGTCCAGCAAAGATGTAATTGCAGAAACTGCTGAACACAGACAGCACAACTTATATCACCTATATTCACTGATCAGTGGATACTATGTTTGACCCTAATTTGGGACCTGGATGTCCTTCACCACTGAACAAATGGATTCTGAGTAGTCCCTGGTCTTCATGACAGTTGGTTCCAAATCAGAGTCTGGGGCAGTGGTGTCTGAAGGAAAGAATGTAGCCCATGTCCTTCTTGGTTTAGTTGCAAAGGAAATATGTGGCATGTGTGGCCTCTCTGGTGTGAATTTGGGAATTTCCTAAAGAAAGGGAAGGATTTCCAGATACTGGCCAGCCAACAAGAATGACTAATGTCCTTGAGAGTTTTGATATGTTGTTTAAAAATTAGACTGCTGAATTCAGTTTAATAATATTTTATCTAGGATTTTCATATCAGTGTTTGTAAATGAGATTTTTATGGTTTTCTATTTTTGATCTATCCTTATGTACTTTTGATATTAGGCTATTCTTACAGAATGATATGGGAAGTTTTCCATGATTTTCTATGTTCTGAAAATGTTTACATGATATTGGAGTGACCTGTCTGTTACAAGTTGGTAAAACTCACTTAGAACTCACCTGGGGCTGGAGCCTATATTTTTGGATAAATCTTTTACAATTCCTATAATTATTTTTACAGTTATAGCTGTATTCATCCCCCCCCAGTATGGTTCAATTTGGTAATCTATATTTTCAAGAGAAGATCATTTATTACATCTATTTTTCAAGTTTATCAATATAGGAAAGTAAAGTATTCTTTTATAATTTTGAATATTAGATGGGATATATACATATCGTTTCTCAATTACCGAAGCTAATTTTTTTCCTTTATCCTTAGTAAGTTGCTCCAAATTTTTGTATATTTATTGTACCTTTCAAAATATACTCTTTTGTTCTTATTGGTCCACTTTAGTCCTTTATGTTTTCTATTTCATTATTTTAAATATTATCTTTTTTTTTTAACATGGGCAGGCACCGGGAATCAAACCCGGGTCCTCGGGCATGGCAGGCAAGCATTCTTACCTGCTGAGCCACCGTGGCCTGCCCAAATATTATCTTTATAAATTGCTTTTTCTACTTTCTCTGGAGTTACTTCATTATTGATCTTCTAGTTCTTGACCTAGGCAATTAATTTATTCATTTTATTTTTAATTTAAAATTATAAATTACATAAAGCAAATAGGAAAGTATAGGGAATGATATATATGAATTCCCTACACAATTTTGACATATCCAAATATTTTGTCAAATTTGCTTTAGATCATATTTTTAAGAAATAAAATATTTCACATATTTTTAAGTTCCCTAAGTATTCTTCACTAGAATAACCACTACATTGAATTTTTTATTCATCCTTTTTTGTATTTAGTACATTTATATGTACCCATAAGCAATATCGAGTTTCTATAAGGTTTATTAAACTTTATGTTATTGGATCATACAATATGTATCCTTCTGCAAATTGCTTTTATTTTTGCTTATCATTATATGTTTGAGATTTATCTATGAAAATACAAGTAGCTTCAGTTTCTAAATTTTAGCTACTAAATAGATTTTTCTGATGAGAAAGACACAATTTATTCATACAATATCATGTTGATGAGTCTGAGAATAGAATTTTCTTTATTCAGGATAATACTAAAAAGAGCAGAAGAGTAATTATAGAAAGGAAATATTAGGGTTTGAAGAATGTGACAAGAGCATAGTCAGAATTTCAACAGCCATTATATTCAGAAATTGACTATCATCTTTGTCATTTCTTTTTCAAAAGTTTTTTACTACATTTATGCAGGACATGTTTTGTGGAATCCAAATGGAAACCACTTAGATAATGTGATCAATATTATTAAAGTTTGCTTTACATTAACTGGCCATAAATTTTGTAAGACCTGTTTCTTCTCCCAGTTTAAAATTAGGAAAATGAAAATCATTCCAAAAAACAGTTGAGTTTTCTGAGTTTAGGCATGACTTACAGTAATATTAGTGAATCAGCTCAACTGCTATCCTTTAAGAATATGGGAATGATGAATTTTCATCTACCTCCTTTCCTAGATTTCCCTTTTATTCTCTCATCTGTTACATTCTACTTTGGCAATAGTCAGAATGAAAAATTTTAATGGTTTTATATTCTATGGTCTATATTTTAATGCAGATTTTTTAATTTCCTCTTTAATATAAAAATAGCTTTTTAATGGATTTTTGTCTAAGCTCTATGGTGTTTTAGAGCTATAGGTACATGTTCTTAAACCTAATCCATCTCTGTGGATATAAATCTATTGTAAGTAGGACTTTTTTGATGAGGTCACTTCAGTTAAGATGTGACCTGCCTCATTTAAGATGGGTCTCAATCCTATTATTGGAGTCCTTTATAAATGAAATGAATGCAGAGAGCAAAAAGGCCACAGAAAAAAGAAGCTGAAATGGATGAACCCGAAAGAGATGGGCGACATCAGTAGATGCTACCATGTGCCTTGCTATGTGACAGAGGAGCCAAGGATCTCCAGCAGGAAGAAAGCAAGGCATTGATGATGCCTTGATTTGGATATTTAACTGCTCTCAAAACTGTAAGTGAACAAATTCCCATTTTTTAAGCCAAATCATTTCATGAGGTTTGCTAGAGCAGCCTAGGAAATTAAAATAGTCTCTAAACCTCAATTCTCAAAAGGGGGGTTCTCATCTGATTTATGCATTCACAATTATAATGAAGCCCTAGAAATTGGTAGTGTTACATATTATCTTACAGAAGCATCACTCTACAGAGGTATCTGTCAATTAGGCAGCCCACTGATAATTCCAATTGATAACAGAAAAGGTATGTGATTCAATCTACCTCAAATATAGTACCTCATAACAACAAGTGACACTTGTATAGCACTTAATATGTGCCAGGTATTAATAGTGTTATACCTGTATTAACTCACTTAATCCATACCATATCTCCATGAAGTAGACACTTCTATTAGCCTTCCTATCTTAATTCAGCAGCTAAACAGATGCAGACAACAAAGGAACTTTTCTTCATTACCTCCATTTTAATGTTGAGGCAGAGGTTACTGATTTGTCCAAGGATATCTTACTTGAGAGCCACAGAGCCCAGGTTCAAATCCAGGTAATCTGACGCTAGAATTTGGCTCTTAACCACTGCATTATACAGCCCCACCTATCCCCTTTCTTCCAATTAGACATATATCAGAATAAGACTTAAAATACTAATATAGATATGAATATTTTTACTAGAAAATTCCTACATGCAAGATAATCTACTGGTTTGGGTGGGTGGGTGGGGGAGGCCTGAGTGCAGCTTCATCTACAAAGAGAGTGTCTATGCAGGGCCTGGTACACTTAAAGTCTCTTTCTCGACCCCATCAAAGCATATTGTGCATATTTCTGTCAGTATACTTACTGTATTATATAAAGGCATTTATTCATATGTCCTTTTCTTCTATGAAAAGGAGCCCTAACATATGCAGCCTTGTGATACATTTGAAGTCCCATGCTTCTTCTATTTTCTCACAATCCCCTCCCATCTTGATTTGGATGTGCTTCCTTGGGAACAAACCCCTTTCTCCTTCAGAAGCTTGTATAAAATCCAAGCTTATAAAGTTAAAGCTTCTTAAAATCCCAAGTCAGGCAGGCATATTGATTTTTCTTGATTTGTTTTCATGTTGATGTGGTATTTCTATATATTATAGGAAAATGGGGTCTCTTGAGCAAAGTCTAATAGCATGGTAGAGACTATAGCTACCCAACTATACCTTATTATCTGGTTGTTACAGAGTAAGAACACTCCCAATTTACAAATGGGCACACTGCTGTCCATTGTGAAGACTAAATTCTCCAGCCTCCTTTGCATTTCTGTATGACCATGTGACCAGGTTCTAGCCAATGAGCTGCAAGTGAAAGTGTTATGTGCAACCTTAGGAAGTTTTCTTAGAGTGAGGAAGTATGTCCTTCCTTACACTTCTTCCTTTTGACTGGAATGCAAATAGATAGCTGGAGCTGAGGCATCATCTTGGACCAGGAGGTTTTGAGTTTGATGGTGTAACAAGACAGAGGAAACTGGTGATCATGGAGCCCCCACACAGCCCTGCCTGGATAGCTAACTCCATGATTCACTTATGAGAGAAATAAAGTTCCAACTTATTTCACTCACTGTTACTTAAAATTTTTTATTTCTCATAGCTATACTTAATCTTAACTGTGAAGACATATATTAAATCTACTGTCTACCTCCAACTTGGTGGTAGGGCTTGTCCATTTATCTGCCCTCATCCCACCAACCACCACCAGTACTTCTCATTGAACTCCCGATAGACTTTTCACCACAGTCCACTTATCCTGCCACCAAGGCCTCAGGTTGGTCATGCGTATGCCCTTGAATTGGCTCCAGCCTTAGCAGGAGGTACAAGAAGATCTTTGTATTGGAATCCTTAATTATTAAGGAAGATGTATTATCCATGCCCTGTGACTGTTGTATAGTCTATTTAAAGGGGTAGTTTTGTGACTCATTTGCCTTTAGGTTTATGTTTTTGTTGTGATAATAAGTTGTCTGGACTGTTCACCTGAGGGTAAGGTGATGGCCATGCTTTATCCTTCAGTTTTACTAAGTCTTCTGGTTCTTGATCCTTTGCTGTCCAGCTGCTAGCCTAGGCTCTGACTCCCCAGCTTTGCCTACCCCTTTGATCCCTTTGATTTCCTAATTCTTCACTTATCTGGTTTCCTTTACAGTAGAGGTCTTTGATCTGGGATCTGTGTACTCCAAAAACATGAGGTAGGGGAAGTCTGTGAATCTTCTCACATTGTATATGGAATTTTGTGGATATGTGCATGGGTGCCTTTCTTTTTTTCAGGGTAGAAAGTCTACAATTTCATTAGATTCTCAAAGAAATTGCATCACTAAGAAAGGCTAAGGGTATTCCACATGTTAAATCTTGATTACCTGAAATACTCAGCTGCATACGTGGGCTGCATTATTTAGCATCACATAGCCTGCTTTTATTGAATTACTTTTTGACATGCCATAAGTTTGCATCAAAGAAAATTATAATAGCTGAATAAATAATTGTTTTTATCATAAGTAAATGCATTGTCCCCACATCATACATTGACCTTTTAAAGAGGATACATGAAAGGAGAAATTTTTTATTAGATTTCAATATGAGAAAAACAAGAAGCTGTATTTGTCCTTAGTAATTGATACATTTTTTTTTAGTCTATACTCCTGTGATTTCTTTTTTTTCCCTGGATTTCTTAAACTGTTAAATTTCCCTTCTCTGTTTCCACTGCAAGAAACTCAAGCACAATTTGTGATCCATCTCTAGCTTACCTATGGCTTTATCTTCCTCAACGTAGTTTTATAATCTCATTTTTAGCTTCTTATGTGTGATTTGCCTCAAATTCTTCTTTAACAGGATTTATGATAAAAATATACTCATAACTTGTTTTAAGGACTCATCATTAATTTCCAATGAAAGACTCTACTGTTGTACTAAGTATTTCCTTAAGTATCTATACTCAACTTAAGCAAAACTTCCCTTTCCACCTGCAGGGATGTTTAAAGCAATCACAATACAAGATGATATCAGTGTATCTGTGCCCTGCCTATTTGGTGTTCATTGTGTGTGAATTGAATAACATTGATCTGGAAAAGATTATGGGATATAAGTAGATGGAGCTAAGGACAGAAGCCTGGGAAAGCAATCAGTCCTGGAAATGCACATTTAAGATTTTGGAGTTTACACAAAGGACAATAGTTGTAGCAGTAAACATGGGAGGTTTCTAAGAATAGGGATAGGACAGAAAAGCACAGGTCTGAGAACCAAAGCCAGGGGAGACATTCTTGAAAAGAAGAGGATGTCAAAAAAGAGGCTGGAAAGCATAGTCAGAAAGGAATAAAAAAAAAAAAAAAAAAAAAAAAAAAAAAAAAAAAAAAAAAAAACAGGATTGAAGGTAGCATTCTAAATGTGAATAATTGCTAGTATTAAAAGTCACAATGGAATCTAGAAGCAGGGCAAGATGACAGCATAGGTCATAGTCAGGAACTGTTTGTTTGGGGGACATCCATGACAGGACACACATTGTACACCAGTCTGCAGTGGGTGGAAGGGCCAACATCATAGCACAGATCTGTCAGTAAAGTCTCCCAAATTGTGAAGTCTGGCACCCACTGCTCCCCCCACTGGTTGGCAGGCTGTTTTGGATACAATCCCTGTGTAAAAAGAAGCAGTCTTTACTAGGAGCAAGGCAAAGAGAGCTCAAGGAAGCTCTAACAGTGGATTTAATGATAAAATTTGGACTGCTGGAAACAAACTCTGAGCACAGATAAACCCAGAGCAAGCACAAAAGGAACCCTGAGGTCTCTCCTAGCAGAGAGGAGGTGTGGCTGATGAAACAAACAAACAAACAAAAAACCTCAAGGCTTTTGAAGTAGGCTGAGCTCAGAATACTGAAAAAGAGCTATGTCCCAAGAAAAAGGGCACACAGAGCCAGGTACCAACCCTGACTCTTAATTGGTGAAACCAGGGGGTTGGGGACTGTCTCTGAAAAGGATTTTTAAAAACTTTTTTAGCAGTCCATTAAAGAAAGCCTTAGGCATTTTCAATTGTTGACACTGACCCAGGCAAGGGTGGAGTTGAGGTATGTCTAAGAGACAAAGTAACTAGTCTCTCAGGTGAAAGAGATAATTCCCTAAAGGGCATATTTTCCTCAAGAAAAGGAGAGGGACATAGTCTAGCACAAGTGACAGCTCTCATTCAGAGAATTCAGACCCCAGGGGCTGGAAAAAAGGAACAGCTTAAGCCCACTGTTCTAGTTTGCTAGCTGCAAACTAGAAATGGAATGGCTTTTAAAAAGGAGAATTTAATGAGTTGCTAGATTACAGTTCTAAGGCTGAAAAAATGTCCCAATTAAAGAAGTCTATAGAAATATCCAATCAAAGGCATCCAGAGAAAGATACCTTGGTTCAAGAAAGCTGATGAAGTTCAAGGTTTCTCTTTCAAGTGAGAAGGCACATGGTGAACACAGTCAGGGCTTCTCTGTCAGCTGAAAGGGCACATGGTGAACACGGCATCATCTGCTAGCTTTCTCTCCTGGCTTCCAGTTTCATGAAACTCCCCAGGAGGCATTTTCCTTCTTCATCTCCAAAGGTTGCTGTCTGATGGACTCTCTGCTTCATGGTGCTGTAGCATTCTCTGCTCTCTCCAAATCTCTCTAATTCTCCAACATGTTTCCTCTTTTATAGGACTCCAGGAACTTATCAAGACCCACCCAAATGGGTGGAGGCATGTCATCACCTAATCTAGTTTAACAACCACCCTTGATTGCATCACATTTCCAGGGAGATGATTTGATTATAGTTTCAAGTGTACAGTATTGAATAGGGATTATTCTGCCTTTATGAAATGGAATTTAGATTAAAACAGCTTTTCTAGGGGACATACATCCTTTCAAACCAGCACATCCACCATCTACCTCAGTCTCTGTCTCAACCATGCCCCTGGCAGGGGGAAGGTCTGTTGAGAATTAAGACACAGTTAAAGCACAGAGTCAAGAGGCTTCATAGGAAAGGGCAACCAACTAGGTCTCATTCTTAGGAAAATCTGATGCTGATTACACACTTTACCTTTTGCCCAGGGAAAATCTGATTTGGGTCAATCATATCTGGGGAGACCCAGCTCAAAAAAAGGTCCCACGCAGGCAAGGGAAGAAACAGAAAAACAAGACCTGAAAAAATTCTTATCAGTTAAACAAAAGCTATTCTAGAAATCTAGGGTAAGTTGAACTGAATGTCAAAGAATAGATAGAGAACAAAGACAACCAACAAGAAAACCTAGGTAAAGGAAGGAAAATGACTTCCAGAATAGACTAATCAAGGATATCAGATGCCTAGATACCAACAAAAAATCATGAGACATGATAGGAAATATGAAGATATGGCCCAGCCAAAGGAACAAACACTCCAAATGAGTCAAATGAGATACAGAAGATACAACTGATTAAAGATGTTCAAACAATTCTTCTAATAGAAATCAATAAGTTGAAGGAAGACATGCCAAAAGGGATCAAGGATATAAAGAAGACAGTGGGTGGCCATAAAGAAGAACTTGAAAAAACAGTAGCAGAATTATAGGAATGAAAGGAAAGGCAAAATAGAAGAGACAAAAAACACACTGGAGACTTAAAACAGCAGATTTTAAGAGGCAGAGAAAAGGATTAGTGAACTAAAGGACAGAACATCTGAAATCCTACATATGAAAGAACAGATCAGTAAAAGAGTGGAAAAATATGAGAAGGATCTCAGGGAATTGAATGACAATATGAAGCACATGAATATATGTTATGGGTATCCCAGAAGTTGAGAAAAGAAGGGAAAAGGGGCAGAAAGAATAATAGAGGAAACAATCACTGAAAATTTCCCATCTCTTATGAAAGACATGAAATTACAGATCTAAGAAGCACAGCATACCCCAAACAGAAAAGATCTGAATAGACCTACTCCAAGACAGGTACTATTCAAATTGTCAAGTGTCAAAGATGAAGAGAATACTGAAAACAACAAGAGAAAAGCAATCCATCACATACAAGGGAAGCTCAATAAGGCTACATGCGGATTTCTCAGCAGAAACCATGGAGGCATAAAAGCAGTGGTATGATGTATTTAAGAAACTGAAAGAGAAAAAGTGCCAACCACAAATTCCCTATATGGCAAAACTATCCTTCAAAAATGAGGGGGACAAGAGAGCTTCTTTTGTTGCTCAGATGTGGCCTCTCTCTCCAGCCAACACAACAAGTAAACTCATCACCCTCCCCCTGTCTACATGGGACATGACTCCCAGGAGTGTGGACTTTCCTGGCAATATGGGACAGAGATCCTGGAATGAGCTGAGACTCAGCATCAAGGGATTGAGAAAATCGTCTCAACGAAAAGGGGGAAGAGTGAAATGAGGCAAAGTGTCAATGGCTGAGAGATTCCAAACAGAGTCGAGAGGTTATCCTGGAGGTTATTCTTATGCATTAAGTAGATATCACATTGTTATTCAAGATGTAATGGAGAAGCTGAAGGGAACTGCCTGAAAATGTAGAGCTGTGTTCCAGTAGCCATGTTTCTTGAGGATGATTGAATAATGATATAGCTTTCACAATGTGACTGTGTGATTGTGAAAAACTTGTGTCTGATGCTCCTTTTATCTACCATGTCAGCAGATGAGTAGAATATTTGGAATAAAAATAAATATGAGGGGGAAAATGTTAAAATAAATTTAGTTTGAAATGCTAGTGATAAATGAAAGTGAGAGGTAAGGGGTATGGTATGTATAATCTCTTTTTTCTGTTATCGTTTTATTTCTTTTTCTGTTGTCTTTTAATTTCTTTTCCTGAATTGATGCAAATGTTCTAAGAAATGGTGAATATGCAACTATGTGATGATATTGAGAATTACTGATTATATGTGTAGAATGGAATGATATATAATGCTTTTGTTTGTTCTTAATTTTTTAAAATTAATAAATAAATAAACTGAAAAAAATGAGGGGGAATTGAACATAATCTAACTCAATCTTTCTGGATAGATCATTTAAACAATCCAAACACAGACAGCCCAGTGTAAGAATGAGGGCCTTTAATCCCATATAGCTTAATGTAATGCCTGGATATATCCCAGAGTATAGTAAGTAGATAATCAAAAACTGTTGGCAAAGTGCCTTGAGGGATGGGAGAAAAAATAAGAAACTATTAAACTTTACCATAGGGGAAACCCCTGATACTGTGTCAAACATTAGAGACACCCAAATCAATAGGCCAAGCCCTTGATCTTGAGGCTTGCTCTTGTGAAGCTTATGTATGTAGCAGAGAAGCTTAGTCTACCCATAGGTACATCTAAGAGTTACTTTCAAAGGACCTCTTTTGTTGCTCAGATGTGTCCTCTCTCTCTCTCTCTAAGCCCAACACTGCAAGTGAAATCATTAACCTCCCCCCTACATGGGACATAACATCCAGATGTGAAAGTCTCCCTGATGATGTGGGAGATGACTTCCAGGGATGAGTCTGGCCCTGGCATCATAGGATCAACAATGCCATCTGACAAATAGGGGGGAAAGAAATGTAACAAATAAGGTGTCAGTGGCAGAGAGAGTTCAAATGGAGTTGAGAGGGCACTCTGGAGGTCACTTACACAAGCTTCAATTAGGCATTGCTACCTACCATAACTTGTCAAACCCCAACCTAAACCATTCCAGCCAATCCTAAAGAACACCTAGGGCACTATATATAAGATTCTACAAAGGTTCCATGAACTAGGGTAACTTTTCAGAAACCTACAACCTCCAGATGGGTCCCTGGACCAGATAAGTCCTGAAATGCAGAGGGGCCAGCCTTTCCAGAACATCAACTAGTTCCATCCCCTTATTCCATATTATAGATAGCCCCTTCCAACATGAAAAAGCTAGAATGGGCATAGCCTAAATACCCCTAAAGAGTGGGAAAAAGATTGAATGTGATGTTGGAGTTATACAAAGAAGATAGGGTTTAATAAACAAGTATGACTGTTGAATCATTAAATTGATATTTCTTTTAGTCTTCAGTATCTTAGAGCAGCTAGAAGTAAAAACCTAAAATTGTGGAATTGTAACCCATACCAAACTCTGAAATCTGTTCTACAGCTAATTGTTGTGATGTGCTTTTAAATATATTGCTTTTTTTTATATATACATGTTATTTTTCACAAAAAAGAAAAAAAATATTTCTTCAAGCCTCCATTTTTTTGAGCAGGTAGAAGGGAAAACCTGAAATAGTGGAATAGTAACATATAACAAACTGAAATCTGTAACTACCTGTTGAAGTGTACTTTAAAAATCATTGCTTTGTCTTTCTTTTCTTTGTATATATGTTATATTTATAAATAAAAAACATTTTTAAAAAATGAGGTGGAGTTTAAAATATTTTTAGACAAACAGATACTGAGAAAGTTTGTGAACAAGGGACCTATTCTACAAGAAATACTAAAGGGAGCACTACAGGGAGATAGGAAAAATAGGAAAGAGAGGGCTGGAGAAGAGTATAGAAATGAACATTAACAGTAAGGGAAAAAAGGGAGAGAGGGAATAAAAGAACTGTACATAAATCAATAATAGGCTGAAGATTGGAAAATTCACAGATATATGGAGGCTAAACAGCATACTCTTAAACACCAGTGGGTCAAGGAAGAAATTACAAGAGAAATCAGTAAATATCTCATGGCAAATGAAAATGAGAACATAACATTTCAAAAATTATTGGATGCAGCAAAGGCATTGCTGAGGAGGAAATTTACTGCCCTAAATGCCTCTATTAAAAAAGAAGAAAGAGTAAAAAATCAAGGAATTAACTGTTCAACTGGAAGAGCTAGAGAAAGAACAGCAAGCTAACTCCAAAGCAAACAGAAGGAAATAAATAACAAATATTAGAGGATAAATAAATAAAATTGTGAACATGAAAACAACAGAATCAACAAAACCAGAAGTTGCTTCTTTACAAAAATCTGTAAAATCAATGGATCCATAGCAAGGCTGACAAAAAAATAAAATAAAAGAGAAAGGGTGATGCTCTAGTTTGCTAGCTGCTGCTGAAATGCAATATGCCAGAAATGGAATGGCTTTTAAAAAGGAGAATTTAATAAATTGCTAATTTTACAGTACAAGATGAGATACCCACTGTCACCATTGTTACTCAATATTGTGCTGGAAGTTCTAGCTAGAACAATTAGGCAAGAAAAATAAATAAAATGTATCCATATTGGAAAGGGAGAAGTAAAAGTTTCACTGTTTGCAGATGACATGATTCCATGTGTAGAAAATCCTGAAAATTCTACAGTAAAGCCACTAGAGCTAATAAATGAGTACAGCAAAGTGGCAGGATACAAGAACAACACACAAAAATCAATAGTGTTTCTATATACTAATAATGAGCAATCTGAGGAGGAACTCAAGGAAAAAAATTCATTTACAACAGCAACAATATTTAGGAATAAATTTAACCAAGGCCATAAAAGACCTATATACAGATATCTATGAAACATTGCTAAAAGAAGTGAAGGAAGACCTAAATAAATGGAAGGGCATACCGTTTTCATGGATGGGAAGAATAAACATAGTTAAGACATCAATTCTACCCAAATTGATTTATAGATTCAATGCAATACCAATTAAAATCCCAACAACTTACTTTGCAGAAATAGGAAAACCACAACCACATTTATTTGGAAGGGCATGAAGCACCAAATAACTAAAAATATCTTTAGAAATAGGAATGGCATGGGAGGACTCACACTACCTGACTTTAAAGCATATTACAAAAAGCTATAGTGGTCAAAGCGGCATGGTTCTGGCATAAAGATATATATACTGACCAGTGGAATAGAATTGAGTGTTCAGAAATAGGCCCTCTCATCTATGGAGAACTGATTTTTGATAAGGCAGTCAAGTCAACTCAACTGGCACAGAGCAGCCTCTTCAATAAATGGTGCTTGGAGAACAGGATATACATATCCAAAAGAATTAAAGAGGACCCCTATTTCAAAACTTATACAAAAATTAACTCAAAATGGATCAAAGACCTAAACATTAGAGCTAAGACCAGAAAAGTTTCAAAGGAAAATGTAGGGAAATAACTTAAAGATCTTGTGATAAGATGTGGTTTTCTAGACCTTTTACCCAAAGTGTGAGCAATGAAAGAAGAAATAGATAAATGGGATCACCTTTTGCACATTAAAGTCTTGTCAGGAAAGGAAAAGGCAGCCTGTACAATTGGAGACAATATTTGGAAATCACATATCAGATAAGGATTTAGTTTTCTGAATATATAAAGAGATTCTTCAACTCAATGAGAAAAAAACAAACAACCCAGTTACAAAACAGGCGAGACACGAACAGACACTTTTCCAAAGAGGAAATACAAATGGCTCAAAAATGTATGAAAAGATGCTCAACTTCACTGATTATTGGAGAAATGCAAATCGAAACCACAATGAGATATCATCTGACACCTACTAGAATGGCCATTATGGGGAAACAAAAACAAAAACAAAAACAGAAATGACAAGTGCTGAAGAGAATGTGGAGAAAGAGGTACACTTACTCACTGTTGGTGGGAATATAAAATGGTGCAACAGCTCTGGAAGGGAGTTTGGTGATTCCTCAGGAAGCTAAGTATAGAAATGCCATATGATCCAGCAATCCTATTACAAGGTATATATTCAGAGGAAATGAAGGCAGCGACACAAACACATTTGCACACCATTGTTTATAGTGATATTCACAATTGCCAGTAGATGGAGA
This sequence comes from Myrmecophaga tridactyla, assembly GCA_004026745.1. NCBI lineage: Eukaryota > Metazoa > Chordata > Mammalia > Pilosa > Myrmecophagidae > Myrmecophaga > Myrmecophaga tridactyla. The sequence continues at coordinate 8,626 of PVIY010004442.1, read as the reverse complement.
CAGCCCAAATGTCCATCAACAGGTGAATGAATAAACAAACTGTGGCATATGCATGTGATAGAATATTACACAGCTGTAAGATGGAATAAACTCATGATGGATGCAACAACATGGGTGAACATTGAAGATATTATGTTCAGTGAAATTAGCCAGAAATAAAAGGACAAATTCTGTATGTTCTCACTAATATGGACTAACAATAATGATCAAACTCTGAGAGTTAAAGTTGAGAACACAAGTCAACAAGAGATAGAAAAAAGGTAGAGATTAGCATTTGAAGCAGAAGGAGTACAGAATGTTCAACAGGATCTATGGTAAAGATCCAGAAATGGATAGCACAATACTATCTGATGATAGTACAATATTGTAAGTATAATGAACAAAGCTGTGTGAGTATGGTTGAAAGAGGAAGGCTAGGGATATGTATAATGTGAGAAGGAAAGATAGATGATAAAACTGGGCTGTATAACTTAGTGAAACCTAGAGTGGACAATGATAGTGATTAAATGTACAAATATAAGAAAGTCTTTACAGGAGGGAGAACAAATGAATGTCAACATTGCAAGGTTTTGAAAAATGGGATGTGTTCAGTTTGCTAGCTGCCAGAATGTAGTATACCAGAAATGGAATGGCTTTTAAAAAGGGGAATATCATAAATTGCTAGTTTACAGTTTTAATCCCAAGAAAATGTCCCAATTAAAACAGGTCTATAGAAATGCCCAATCTAATGCATCCAGGGAAAGAAACCTTGGTTCAAGAAGGCTGATGACATTCATTGTGTCTCTCTCAGCTAGAAGGGCAGATGGCAAACATGGTGGCATCTGCTGGCTTTCTCTCCAGGCCTCTTGTTTCATGAAGCTCCCTAGGAGGTGTTTTCCTTCTTCATCTCCAAAAATTGCTGGCTGGTAGACTCTCTGCTTTGTGGTTCTGCAGCATTCTGAAGCTTTCTCCAAAATACTTCTTCTTTTATAGGATTCCAGTAGACTAATCAAGACCCACTTAAAATGGATGGAGACACATCTCCATCTAGTCAAGTTTAATACTCACAATTGATTGAGTCACATCTCCGTGGAGATAACCTAATCAAGTTTCCAACCTATAGCACTGAATAGGGATTAGAAGACACTGTTGCTCCCACAAGATTGATTAGGATTAAAACATGGCTTTTCTAGGGTACATAAATCCTTTCAAACTGGTACAGGATGATAAATGGAAAAAATGCAATTGATGTAAACTATGGCCTATAGTTAACAGTAACATTATGTTTCCATTAAATGTAACAAAGGCAATACACCAAAGCTATAATAAGAGCTTTGGAAAAAAGAGGGGAAAATAAGGGAATGGGATTACTGACATTTTTGTTGTTTCTCCTCCTTTTTTATTCATTTTTTTCCCTCTTCTTTCCTTTTGGAAGAAATGGAAATGTCTTCATATAGATTGTGGTGGTAAATGCATAAGTATGTGATTATACAGGGAGCCACTGATTATTAATTTAGGATGGATTGTACAGTGTGTGAGTAAAACTGTTTGAAAAATAAACAGAAAGATACAAGTGCTGGAGAAAATGGGGAGAGAGAGAGATGTATCTATTCACTGTTGGTAGGAAAGTAGAATGGTGCAGCCTCTCTGGGCAGCAGTGTGATAGTTACACAGGAGGTTAAGTATAGGGTTGCTATATGATCATTCAACTCCATTATTAGATATATACTTGGAAGAACTGAAAGCAGGACATGAATGGACATTTGCACACTGATGTTTATGTGTGCAAATGTCCATTTGGCAATATTAATGATTTGCAATGGATGGAGGTAGCCTAGGGTACCTCGACTAATGAATGGAAGGGTGAAGTAGACATATAATGGAATTTGAGTGGCTACAAGAAGGAATTAAGTTGTAGGCATGTAGCTAGGTGAATGAAATTTGAGGACATTATGTTGAGTGAAATAAGCCAGAAATGAAAAGAAAAATATTGTAAGACCCCACAAATAGGGACTAACTATATTGTGCAAAATCTGATAATTGAATTCAAGAACAGTTTATTAGGGGATAGACTGTGAGCAGAGATTGGGCAATCAACACTTAAGGAGTCTTATTGTAAAGGTTCATAGATTGTAATTTTTTACAGCTGTCACATCTATTATTGAGTTTTTATTGTTTCTAAATTCTGAGATGCTGAGCTCCTTGTGTATAACCTGGTCATTCCCTGGAAATTTCGGTATCTGCGTGACACCTGAGACTCAGAGATAAAGTTCTGCAGCTATGAAAGTCAGCAATGTCCCATATAGCAACTGTTAAAGAAGCTGAAAAAGAGATCAGGCTTCAATTATGGATATGAATGAAGCTGATCTGGTTAGGACTGAGGTAAATCAGAATATAGGACAGAGTATGATGTTGACTGTATTTTAAAACTTCAACTTCTTTGTGAGACCAAAGGTAGAGATGTTTATTTTGTCTGAAATTTATATTTTCTGTAGCATACTATCTAATTTAACTTGTATGGTAAGTTTATTCTAAAATATAATTACATGGAACCTTGGATAGAGAATGAGATCTTGTTCTTTTATACAGGTAAATGTAATACACTGATACATCCCAGAGTAATTTGGGCAGAAAATAAAGAAGCATTTGCAAAGCCTCCTTTAGGGACTGGGAAAAAATATGGAAATGTTGAGCTTCCCCACTTGGGAGAATTTCTGATATTCTTGCAAGCATTAGGGTCTCCCAATTTAATAAACCAAGCCTTTGATCTTGGGACTTGCCTTTATAAAACTTATTCCTGTAAAGGAGAAGCTAAAACTACTTATACTTATGCCTAAGAGTCACCCCCAGAGAATTCTTTTGTTGCTCAGATGTGGCTTCTGTCTTTAAGCCTACTCTGCAAATAAACTCACTACATCCCCCTCTCCCCCCGCATATGGGACATGACTCCCAGGAGTATAAATCTCCCTGGCAACGTGGGATATGATGACTCCCAGGGATGAGGCTGGCCCTGGCATAGTGGGATTGAGAAAGCCTTCTTGACCAAAAGAGGGAAAGAATGAAACAAAATATAGTTTTAGTGGCTGAGAGATTTCAAATTAACTCAGGAGGTCATTCTAGAGCTTATTCTTATGCATTATATAGCTCTTCCTCTTTAGTTTCTATTGTATTAGAATAGCTAGAAGGAAATACCTGAAACTTGAACTGTATTCCAGTAACCTTGATCTTGATGATGATTATATAACTATATAGCTTTTATGGTGTGACTATGTGATTGTGAAAACCTTTTGACTGAGACACCCTTTATCCAGTGTATAGACAGATGAATACGAAAATAAAGACAAATAAATAATAGGGGGCAAATAGGGGGTATGGGATGTTTTGAGTGTTCTTTTCTATTTTAATTTTTTTTTTGGAGCAGTGAAAATGTTCTAAAATTGATTGTGGTGATTAATTCACTACTATATGATGATACTGTGAGCCATTGATTGTATACTTTGGATGACTATGTGGTATGTGAATATATATCAACAAAATTCCATTAAAAAGGTTACCATAGGTATGGTTGTCAGTGGGGAAAAAAAAACACTGTGAAGAGCTCTTCGGATTTGTTTATTCACTGATGAATCTTGAGAGTACATTTTATAGAATGTGGGAGCAGAATCTATGCTAAAAGAGAATTAGTAGTAAGGAATGAAATACAGCAGAGACCATTCATTCTCATCAGTTCTCAGTTTAAGATAGGAATGGTATTGGACTGTACCTAGATGGGAAGCAGAGTTGAGGTGCATTTTCTGTTTTGTCTGGTTTTGTTTTTTCTCAACTATGTTGAGAATTAATGCTTAAACATATGAGCATGGAAGGTGTGGCAGGTTGAATTATGTATGTCAGAAAAAAATTGCTTTTAATTCTAATCCATTCTTATTTGTGGGAACCCATTGTAAATAGGATCTTTTGAAGATATTATCCTATTACTAGAAGCTCTATGAAGACAAAGCCACATGGAGGAATGGGAACTGGAAGACAACTGAACCTAGAGTAGAAAAAGAGGATATTGTTATTGTGCATTGTCATATGAAGGAAAAGCTGAGGACCCAAGGATTGCTGGCAGTCAGCTCCAAAATGCCACAGTTGGGGGGGTGGGGCGGAAGCATTGCTTTGCCAATGCATTGATTTTGCACTTCTCCTATTCTCAAAACTATGAGCCAATAAATTCCCATGTTTAAGCAAACATTTTGTACCATATTATTTAGCAGCTGGGAAACTAAGACAGAGGGAGAAATGGCATTCTGAAGTTTGGGATTGAGGGAAATGGCAGAAAAGTATTAGATGTAATTTTTGAAAGAAGAAGTCATGTCTTTTCTGATAACAAAATTTTTTTAAAATGTCAGTAAAGACATTCTAATGTGGATAACAGGAGAAGGGATATGCATCTGATGACTCAATATTTTCAGGAAAGAAAATAGTGAGGGGAAGATTTTAAGTAATCCATGTGAAAAAGGGAAGGACAGGGGTAAGTTTGATATGAACACCCAGTTACCATGGGGTGAGGAATGTCAATAAACAACAGAAAAAAGGAAGGAGGTCAGTTCAACAAACTTCTATAAGCGCTTACCATGTGTAAGGCACAGAGGCTGGAAGGATATAGTCTCTTTGCTTGTGGAACTCACAACTAATAGAAGAGCAGCCACAACAGTTCAGTTGAAAATGGATAAAAATGACATATTAGCATAATCACGTGTCCATTTTCAACCATGTTTGTTGGACTTGAGGAGATAAGTCTAGTTGGGGTCTGTGAACATTCAGGCTTGGTAATGACTTTATGGAAGCACTGGGCATTGATCTCAGTGATCACAATGTCCAGGCCAGAAAAGGAGCGGAGTCAAATAAGGGAAAGTGTGGCTCCTGTGTGAAGGACTGGAGTAGGTGTCATGGAAGGAGGCACCATCACAAAAGAGGACAGGCACTTAGAGATCTCTTAAGTGCGAGGCCTCAGGGTGAAGCCTTGATGATGAGTCACTGAGAAAGTGTGGGGGAGATGGAGGAGCAAGACTGCTGTGAAGATGTAATAAGGGCTTGCCCATGTCATAATAGGTTTTGTCAAATGGACAGTGTAAAAGGTTATGGGGAGTTGGATCTGCACAAATCTGAGAGAGACTGAGCATGTAAGGTCCTGCTCATTTGTGAAAGTCTATGAATACAGAAATCCTGATTCGAAAATCACCTCCATTTATAGTGGTTTATCTTTGAGATACTCAGTTGTTTTGAAGCTACTTTGCCATGAAGATTCATTGCCTTTTCTTGGCTCTTCTCTTCTTCAGCCTGCTGTCTGCCTCAGGTAATTCTATGAATCATAAGGAAAGTGGTGAGAAGGTGATATGAAATGACATAAGCAACATTTCAATGACAATGTTTACCTAGAAGTACCTAGTGAACGTTTTGGGAATGAATGAATCTGTTTCTTTAGAAATAATCTCTTGAGACTAGAGTGGAATTTGAAGCATCACAAGATTTCCTTTCTATTTCATACCAAATTTCCCACCTCAGCTATGAATTAGAATTATAGATTATTTCCAAGGAAAATAATTTAGAGTTTATCCGTTCTAGGCACTTTCATTTTATAAGTAATGATTCTGAGACCCTGGATTGAAGTTCTCTAAGTCCCAGGAAATTTTATTTTCATTCCTCATGTTTATCAAAAGGTCTGTTTCTTAGAGTTTTATGGTGAGCCCTAAATGTGTTAATCTATGTAAAGGACTTTTAAGAAGGCCCAGACAAATAGTAATTGCTCAATAAGTGTTAAATTTTACTATTATCATTCTTACTATTTTTTCTTCCTTTTTAGTTTTCCCCCTTTAGTAACTTTTCCTCTTAGTTGAGAATATCCTCAATTAGGATGGACCCAGAAAAAAATGTGATGCTACTGGCATTTATCTTTAAAACTTCAGGTGCCCATAAAGTGATGAGGGCCTGATAAGATTAAGCATGGAAAGGCAGGGATGGAGGAAAGAGATTACCAGGAAGAAGAAACACTGTTGATGAGAGTGTTAGAAGAGGGAAGAGGAATCAATGATGGTACCCCAGGTTAGGCTGAGAGATTAAGAAAGTTGTGGCACTGTTACCAGAAATAAGAATGCAAGGAAAGGGAGCTCACTAGGGGATGAAGCCAGTTAAAATGATTTTAGAAATGATTTTGAAGTGACAGTAAGACTTTGAAGTAAAAATAATACAGTAGGAGGCAGTGCAGATATGAGAGGAAGAGAAAAGCTTGCGGCTGGATATACATTTTGGGACCTTCCAAATAAGTATGAGAGTTGAAGTTATGTGAATAGATTTTCCTTCATGGGAGAGAATTCTCCCTCCCTCCTTTCTCTTCTGTGATGTATTATATCCTAGGCATCATGATAAGTACAGAGCAGTGATGCTGGTTATGTTCCAAAATGATGCCTGGGTGAAGTAGCTGTAAGTAGAGGATGGAACATGTCCTTACCTGGATAGCAATTAGGAATGAGTCTCAGGTATAAGCTACCTCCTAAGAAACTGCACCTAAGATTTGAGATCTGGAACTTTCACTTGCCTGAATTGGCAGGAAGTCTAGCACTGATATTCTAGAGAGTCTAGCACTGGCCTTTTCCCCTTGGATAGCTCAATAATGAGCTTATTCAGTCAAAAAGAAGGTCAAACTACAGTCAGGAGAACCTGCAGCCTCTTTTACTTCCCTCTAAAAAATATTGTTAAATTTGATCAGAAAGTTTTTTTTTTTTTTTTTTTTACCTTGGGCCAATCTTACCAATAATTTCATACAAGGCTTTATATTTGCATCTGTACTAGGAATGTGTGAATGTATCTGCAAATAAATGTATTCCTCTGGTTTTCTTTGTCTACCTATGTTTATTTCTAGGCACTGAAATGGCTCATGAGATCTTGAGCTTTCTGGATTGTAAAAATCAATCCTTGTGTAATTCTTCAAGTACATCTGGGAACTGCACTGATACCAACAAGGAGATTGGATTATGTGTCTTGCATCTTAGAAAACGAATCAATACTGCCAATCAGAAAGAAACAGAAAATTAGGAAGACAGGATGATCAACTGCCTTGTCTTATCAAAAAATAAAGTTTTTTCTTTTCTCTCTCTTTTTTCTATAGTGACACTCATTTATTTCATTTATTGAGAGTTTAGACAAAAGTTAAGGAACTGTTAAGGTTTAGGACAAATTAGGATGCCGACATTTCTTCTGTAATTCCATCTGATTAGAGAATACAGCTTAAAGGGAGAAAAAAAGACCTGTTCTGGCTGGGTTTTTGGGGAGAATTTGGGGGACTGTGAAGTGGGAGAGGGAAGAAATCTGAGGGGGCAATTATAATGTGTTTGTGAGATATAGAGAAAAGGGTAGATAGAAACAGAGGTCATGTTTGATCCTCTGTAGACTTTGAATAGTTTTATCTAGGTATTTGGCAGGAGATTTTGGAGATAGCTTTTGAATTATTTTTTGTCTTACAGCCTTTGATTGTAACATGTATATTTGCATCCTGAACTATGATTCCTTTCACAGACCTAAACAAATACCCATAAACTACCAGACGTGATAAAGTAGTAAAGTGATTCTTTGAGCCTTTCCATTGCTCTGGTGCCTTAAATGCCCATTCTACTTTCTGCAATTCTTATCCCCTACTTGGCATGACAAATAGGGTTGTCCTCCCCAATATTTTATCCTAATACATTCTTTGCCCCAGCTTCCCTCTGAAAGTGCTCTCCTGGGTTTTAGGAAAACAACATACTTGAACAATTCTAAGATGTAGAGAAATGAGCGCATACCCATGCAGAAGTACGCGCACTTTATATTGGAAGTTTATTGCTAGAGGCTGAATTTCAAGCTACATAACTAAAGTGAAAATTTTTCTAGCAACCTGGCTTATCAGTCAGGGTTTTAGCAGAAAAACAATTGAGGCAGAGTTTTACAAAGGTATGGGCAGGGCGAGGGCAATCTACAAGGGAAGGGAAACACCCAGGGACTAGCCCTGAAGGGAAGCCTTTAATTTAGGCACCTGAACCTGGAGGCCCACGGGTAGAGTTTTCTTGAAACAGAGTCCACAGCAAGGGGAAAACAATGGCTTTTCTTTTATTACTAATATAATGGAGGAGCAGCAGTGAGGCTTGGAAATGAGGATACTGGTACTGAGGTGCCTAGGGGGCGGGGAGGGGGGGAGGGGTGATAGAGGAAAGAATTTTTGTTTGTCTGCTTCTTTGTTTAGAATTCTGAGTCCCAGCTCCAGCCCTGCCTTGTGTAAGTGTCTCCACCTAGGCTGAGCTGGGTCTCTTTGTGATGCAAATGGAGCACCAAGGACGGTATATGACAATGACTTCCCAAAGACCAAGCCCTGTCTCTCCACCCCAAGTTAATATTCTTCTCGATCTTCACCCTTGGGCCCACACCCAGGGGTCAGATGTTGCTGCCCGTGTCCAGCAGGTCGACATCGCGGTGGGGAGGTGGGCGAAGTAGTCGCTGGGTCGCCTGCAGCTGGATGAGCCCTCCGAGGGGCCGCCGAGTGCGCTCTACTGGCCGCAGGTAACCCGAGGCTGTGGGGTGGCGCTGGGGGTGATGGGGAGATCCTGCTCACAGGTGTGTGAGGGAAGCGGGCTGGGGC
>PVIY010004441.1:82971-103682 GCA_004026745.1 Myrmecophaga tridactyla | reverse complement strand
TTGGTCTAGAGGACAAATGACTATTAAATAAGTAAGTGTACAATTACAAATTGTCATAAGCACTGTGAAGAAAAAGATCAGGGACCCTTAAGAGACACCAGCAAGGGTGGGCTGCTATCTAGGTCGGGAGGTCAAAGTCCTCCCTGACTTGACTGAGACCTGGCGGGTGAGGAGGCGCCACACGGGGTCGGAGGGGCATGGAGAGAGTTTCCAGCAAAGGAGCCAGCAGTGCTGGCCTGGGGGCAGGAGAGAGCCGTGCCTCAGTCACCCTTCCAAGCCAACTCAAGATTTTTCTAGGAGCTCCCAGTACAGTTCAGTGGTCCCATATCTCTGGCACTTTCAGGACCCACATCCAAATGCAGCAAAAAAAAAAAAAAAAAAAAAAAAACTTAAAAATTTAAAACATTTACTTTATTAAAAAAAATTATTCCACCAAATATTTCCTTTTCAAAAGCGTTCACTACAAGATTCCTTTAAGTAGGGCCTTCTCCCTTATGTGTGAAATGAGATCCTGTGCAGAGTAAGTTCTCAACAAATGTCTGACAATGAATGACGCTCTTTTTTTAGAAAAATGCAGGTAATAGATGTCTGTAGTTTACTTTGAAATGCATTGAAAATTTTTCAAGGCATGGCTAAGTGGGCAGGTGTGTGATAAAGCAAGTGTAATAAAATGCTAATGTTAGGATCTGCATGATGGCTATACGGTTATTCACTGTAAAAAATCTTTCACCTTTGTGGTATATTTGAAATTTTTCAAAATAAAATATGGAAGAAAAGGAACATATGCAATAAAATGATGGTATCAGAGAAATAAGGAAAAAGGCGATGAATATAAGGCATGAGGACATCCACATCCTTTAATGTGGAAATGCAGCTGTGCCCCCTCCCCCAGTGTGTGATTTTGTTCTTATTGATGCATTGCTTTGTAGCTGTTTTTATATTCAGTTTATATGCCTGTCTTCCCCAGTGACAAGAATATCTAGTCTCTCATTTTTGGTCCCATGGATTGATGGAATTTTGGAGCTAGAAGCAATGTTTGTCATTCTCCACTGTAGACACCCCATCATATTAATAGATAAGGAAGTTGTGGCCCCCTGAAGGGGGTGCTTGGGAAGTGTCCTAGAGAAGACCATCCAGGTCCTGGTGACAGGGAATCAGATCCAGATCTGCTGCTTTCTCCTGGGGAGACTCAGGCAAGGCCCTTGCCTCGCTGAGCCTGGTTCCTTGTCCATGGCATGGATCTAATAAAAGGACTTCAGCCAATGGGCTGTTGAGGCTTAAACAGTTAGAATATGAACAATCCCCTCAGCAATACCTGGAACCTAGTAAGCGTCCTCTGGGTCACAGGTCCAGAAAAGTGGGCCTTCTGGGTCCCCTCCTGGCGTTGATAATGAGGTCCTCCTTGCTTGTGGTCAGCCTGCCCTCCACGGGGGCCCTGGCCCCTAAGCAGACCACCCCATGCTCTCCTCCACAGATTCCCCTCTCTGCCAATGAATGCCAGTGGGAACCAGCCTCCATGTGTTCAGAATATCTTTGGTAGCTCTTAGGTTGTTTCTCTCCCTCCACTTACTGACTGTGACCTGATCATGTCTCTTAACTTGTACAAGCCTCCCTTTGCTTGTCTATAAAATGGGGAAAGTAACTGCACTGCCCATTTAACTGGGTGCTTGTAAACAGCACCCATCTGGGAGGCTTGCAGGCCTCAATTGCACCATAAATACAAATCACTATTACCGTTCTTTTGGCACCATACCCCCTTGGGCTCTACCTTGGCTCCCACCATTCTCTCTCTGGTGCTTCTGGCCTCACCTCCAGCCTGAGTGGCTCCCCTGCCCAGTGCTCCAGTGCCAGGCACAAACTCTGCACACTAGTAACATATGGCTTGTCCCTGTTAATGCCTCTCCTTGACTGCCCTCCTCAATGAGGTCACTCTGTGCCAGCTCTTCAGCAGCATAGTGAGGAGAGAAAAGACACCCAGGTCCACCCCCAAAGAAAAATATCCCACCTTAGGGAGCACAGTGGACCGCGATGAGGAAACACAGTGTGTCACATTTATTCACAATCCTCAGTCCAGTCCCCTTAAAGGAATCCAAAAAACTATTCCCCACCCCCAGGTCATTTCAGCTGACAGCAGGAACATCAGTTTGCTCAGCAAGGCCAATACATCAGTTTAGGGGATGATGTTGGTGACGCTCTGGGAGAGAGAAGGAGAGAGGAGGTGAATGCAGGGTACACAGCCATGAGGGGCCAAGACAAACACACACACACACACACACACACACCTTCTAAGAGAAGTGAGAAGAAGACAGGACACCTTGTGTTCCAGGGAATATCTAAGGGAGGAGGGCAACCAGAGCTAAGAAGAATAGGGGTCAACCCTCCCAGGTAGACAGGTGGGGCCTCTGTAAGAATCAAGGAGCCTTGTCTGTTCTGCCTCAGAGAACCCCTCCCACCACCAGAGCCCAAGTTTAAATAAGAGTGTGCCTTTGGGTTCCAGGTGCCATTCTCTGGGGCTGTTAGACACTCTGGCCCCTTTGCCCCAGTCCCAGATAGCTGATGTACTAAATGCTAAAAAGAGAGCCAAGAATAAGGACCAGAATCCACAGGAGCCTCTAGGCTGGTAGGGGAAGGCCCCTCTCAACCCAGGAAAGGGCAGAGCCACAGGTTCCCAGCAACCCTGTAGATGGGTGCAAGGCAGCAGGGAAGGACAGCCGAGGTATCAGTGGTAGCTTGGAGAAGGGAGAGAAGCCAGCCAGAACCTGGGAATCAGAGGAGGGATGACTGGGACAGATGACAGGCATGGAATGCCCCTTCCCCCTCATTGGCTCCCAAATTTACATGGGCCCCTGGAGAAACCCAGCTTGTGCCTGCTTCAGGAAAGGAAAGCACCCAAAGACAAAAGCATATTGCGAAGGGAAAAGAGCAGGTAGAGAAAGGGAAGATGAGAGCCAGGGAACAGATGGGATGGTGTCTGCAAAGGCCGGGTCTACCCATGGTGAAGTTGTCCGTGAACTGACAATGGGAAGGTGGGTATAAGAGCATCTCCCACAACAGCAGGAAGGATAACCACGTGGACACTCACCCTCCACAGAGCTGGAAAGTTGATGAAGGGCTTGTTGACAGAGGCCTGGAATTCAAGGACAAGAGGGTCAGTCACCAGAATCCATCCCATCACCATCCCAGGGGGATCCCAGTGGCCCCCACGTCCCCACCACATCCATGCTGGGCTCGAGAGACTTACTCCAGATGTCAGAGTTGTGTTTCCGGCCCCTCCATGCTGGCTGGCGGAACCGCCTTGATGACTGCCCTGTGGACAAAGCCCAGGCCAGCCTTATAATCCCCCCAGTCCTTGAGGGTCTCCCAAGTTCCTGCTCCCCTCTAGTGTGACCAGGCCTGGGAGAGGTGGAGATAGACATACCCCTTCCTGCACATCCCCCATCCAGAAGGAAAACCTGAGGCCCATGATGCTGAGGGGATTCTGTGAGAGCTGGGAAGAAAAGCCAGGAAGGATGTCTGCCTCCAACTGACTAGTCTTGCCCTGACTTCCTTTTATTTTAGTTAATGAAAGGCTCTCAGCCACAAAGAAGGAGACTGAGTGGAAAGGGACCCTGGGGAACCCACGCAAACAGGAGGACCCTGGTTTAACCTCAGCCCTGTCCTCAAATCCTGCCTGAATCCTAACTCAGGTTGATCCCTGCCCTCAACCCTAACACCAGACACTCATCAAGGCCTCCCCAGTGCTGACCCCCAGCCTCCCAACTCCAGCCACTGTTGCCAGCCTCCAATCCCATAACAGCCTCCCTTTCCTGGCCTCTACTGAGTCAACCCTGCAGTCTGACTCAGAGGCCTTTCTGCCCCAAACACTCTCTACATTGTCCCTTCCTCTTCAGCCCACCTCTTACCCCACCCCCCAGCGCTGGATCCCAACAGCCCTGGGTTTTGAGTCTGGGTCAAACCTCAAGCTAGTGTGGTATGCTGTTGATCCCCAAGATTCCTGGTGAAGATGTGTGAACAGGGAAGGGAGCACTCACGAGTAAGTTTCTCCCATACCCCAGGCTCTCTTGGAACCTGTTCTGTTGTGAAAGTCACTGCTCATCTATTCTGGCCTCTAATATCTGAAACTTGCCACTTAGAAACAGGAATTGGCAACTCTGGGAGGCCTCCCCTGACCTGGCAGTGTGGAGGAAGAGAAAGAAGCTTGACCTGCAATTTGCCAGAGCCAGAGTCGAGCCACATGAACTTAGCCAATCCCTGTCCCCTCTCTGCACCTCACTTTTCTTATCTGAGAATCAGGGAGTCAGCATTCTCATGTTGACCACCTCTGAGGGTTGTTGTGAAGATTAAACAGAAACTCCAAAAGTAGTTTCTCCTGCTCACTCTTAGGTTCTAGGTTTTCAACACTCACACTGTTTGGGCTGCAATAGATCTCAGTCCTTGTTTTCCATTCCCCTGGTAAGGCTTCCTGTTTTCCATTCCTTAAACTAGCCAGGGGACTCCATTTCCAAGCCCAAACGTGCACTCTCTCTATGGGACCAGGTCCTTTCCACACTGTTCAGTACAGGGCTTGGCACATAATATGGCTTAATCCATCTGGCCAACTGACCACTAGCTCCTTTGTGAGGGAGATGGGGAAGGAAGAATGGGAGACACGGAAATATAGCTGTCCAAGCTTCTCTTCTCTCACCAAATTATGCCCTAAATGTCCCAAGGGCTTAACCTCTCCCTCCCCCACCCCCTTCTCCCCAGTTTTCCCACCCCGGTTCACCTACATTCAGCAGCTGGTTGGCCTCCTTGCTGGCTTGGTTGGCCCCATAATGAACATTCTGCTCCAACCTCTCCACCTCCTTCCCGGCCTGGCCAGCAGCATGATGGACACCTTGACCAAGTTTCTCCGCCTCCTTTCCGGCCTGACCAGCAGCGTGGTTGACCCCTTGGCCAAATTTCTCTGCCTCCTTCCCGGCCTGGTTGACCCCATTGTGGACCCCTTGGACCACTTTGTCTGCTTCCTTTCCGGCCTGTTCAATGGCATGGTGAACATCCTGGCCAAACTTTTCCACCTCCTTCCCAGCCTGGCTGACTCCATGAGTTACCCCTTGGACCACTTTGTCTCCCTCCTTCCCAGCCTGCCCAGCAGCCTGGTGGACCCCCTCACCTAACTTCTCTGCTGCCTCCCAAGCCTCATTGACCTCATGGTGGACACCCTGGCCAAACTTCTCCACCTCCTTCCCAGCCTGGCTGACTCCATGAGTTACCCCTTGGACCACTTTGTCTCCCTCCTTCCCAGCCTGCCCAGCAGCCTGGTGGACCCCCTCACCTAACTTCTCTGCCGCCTCCCAAGCCTCATTGACCCCATGGTGGACACCCTGGCCGAACTTCTCCACCTCCTTCCCGGCCTGGTTGACTCCATGAGTTACGCCTTGGACCACTTTGTCTCCCTCCTTTCCAGCCTGCCCAGCAGCCTGCCGGACCCCCTGACCTAACTTCTCTGCCTCCTTCCAAGCCTCATTGACCCCATGGTGGACACCCTGGCCAAACTGCCCCACCTCCTTCCCAGCCTGCCCTGCAGCATAGTGAACATCCTGGCCAAATTTCTCCACCTCCTTCCCAGCCTGGCTGACTCCATGATGGACCCCTTGGACCACTTTGTCTCCATCCTTCCCAGACTGCCCAACAGCCTGGTGGACCCCCTGACCTAACTTCTCTGCCTCCTTCCAAGCCTCAGTGACCCCATGGTGGATACCCTGGCCAAACTGTTCTACCTTCTTCCCGGCCTGGTTAACTCCATGACTTACCCCTTGGACCACTTTGTCTCCCTCCTTTCCAGCCTGCCCTGCAGCATAGTGAACATCCTGGCCAAACTTCTCCACCTCCTTCTCAGCCTGACTAGCTCCATAATGGACCCCTTCAAACACTTTGTCTCCCTCGTTTCCAGCCTGCCCAGCAGAATAGTGTATTGCTTGGCCCAATTGCCCTGCCCCATTCCCGGCTTGCCCTACAGCATGGTGGATCCCTTGGCCCAACTTCCCTCCTCCATTCCCAGCCTGCCCAAAGGCATGGTGGATCCCCTGGCCCAACCTCCCTGCCCCATTCCCAGCCTGCCCAACAGGATGGTGAATCCCCTGGCCCAACTTCCCTGCCCCATTCCCAGCCTGCCCAACAGCATGGTGGATCCCCTGGCCCAACCTCCCTGCCCCATTCCCAGCCTGCCCAACAGGATGGTGAATCCCCTGGCCCAACCTCCCTGCCTCATTCCCAGTCTGCCCAAAGGCATGGTGGGTCGCCTGGCCCAGCCTTCCTGTCTCACTTCCCGCCTGATTGATCCCATGGTGGACCCCCTGGAGCACTTTGTTTGCCTCCTTCCCAACCTGTCCAGCAGCGTGGTTGACCCCATGGACAAACTTCTCTGCTTCCTTTCCTGCTTGTCCGATGGCACTGTTGGTCCCATGGGCCACTCTGTCCAAGCCGTTGTTGAGCCCCTGGATGCCCTTGTCCAAATCCTTGCCGACATGGCCCCCTACATTGCTAAGTCCATGAAAAACTTTCTCCACTTCCCTTCCAGCTTGAGTGATGCCATTATTGATGCCTTCCAGGGCTTTGCCCACCTCTCTCTCTGCATTGCTCAGCCCTCGGTTGATGCCTTCGATGACCTTCTCAATGGGGTCATTGCTGGCTGCCCATCCAGGCAGAGCCCCCAATAGCAGCAGGAGGAAGCAGGAGCTAACCAAAGTGGCAGGATACATATTGTTGGTAAGATGGGGAAGATGCAGAGAGGAGCCAGGGAAACAAGGCTGCTATTTATTCTCTACCTCCCTCCCTTTCCTCCACCCCTCATGACTCAATCACCCCTATGAGGCACTGACTTGGTGCCCTGTCAAGAAGGTATTTCCCAGGGATATTTGGGGTTGAGCAATGAGGAGGAGGAGGAAGAGAGGGTGAATCATGAATGGAGAAGAACCCTGGCATCTTTGCTTCCTGCCCTGCTTGGACCCTCCACCCCAGAGCCCAGATGACTGCCCTGCCAACCACCACCTCCTTCCATTTCTCACCCACTACCCAGACCTCCTCTCTTCCAACCCCTCCTTCAACGATCCTCCATTCTTGGGACTCAGGCCTCATTCTTCAGCAGGAAGCTAAGCATTCAGCTTCCCAGCAACAAGAGTTTGCAAGGATTGGTAGGGCAGTTAGGGTAGAGGGAGACTCGGGAGTTGGGGGAGTCATGAGACTTTGTTCTTGTTATTCTTACTGACACACACACACACACACACACACACACTTACTATTCTCCAGCCACACTGTCTCCTCATTTTTCTAACATGCCAAGCTCCTCCCTGCCTCATGGCCTTTGCAGTTGTCATTCTCTGCCTGGAATGCAGAACCCAGATTTCCACATGACTGGCTCCTCCTCATTCTGTTCTTGGTTGAGATGTCACCTTCTCAAAAACACCTTCCCTGAATGCCCCCCAGTTATACTCTCTAAGCTTATCCTTTTGTTTTTTTCATTATCACTTGTCACCATCCAAAATTATTTTTTAGTTTCTCACCTATCAGATGGTACGCTCCCAGAGACAAATGTCTTTGTCTTTGTTAGTTACCGCTATATCCCAGGCTTCTACCTGATTGCCTGGGGTTCAGTGAATAAATTACAGATTGAAAGAGTGAATGAATTAGAAAAGGCCAAAGGAAGAGAGCCCAGGACTGAGCTTGAGTCTCATGGGGCCCTGAAGGGAAGGGTGCCTGGTGCCCAGAAACATAAAGGATCCTGGAGGAAGGTTGCAGATTTTGGAGCAAGAATATTATTCTCATTACAGAACCCAGGCCTCCTGCCTCCCAGCCCTTGGGCAAGGGCAGGGGGGGGAGGGAGGAGGCTGATTGCCACGAGCTGGGACAGGACGCAGTGTCTCCTGAAAAGCCAGTTGCGGCAGCCATGGGGAGGGGCCAAAGACCCGGGACACCAGAAGACTGTCACAGTCAGAACCTGGGCTGGGGGCCAGGAGCTCATCTTTCCTGTTCTCCTCTCCCTGGGGCTTCCTTAGTCCCAACCTGAAACCCTAAGTACTGTCATTTGGCACAAGTTGGAGAAGGAAACAGCTGAGAGTTTGGCCTCGAGCATGAAGAGGGGCAATGGAAGGAAGGGCTGATGAAGTGGTAGATGTGTGGCAGTGTATCTTATCTACCTGGGAGCCAGTTTGGAGGGAGGCTGAGACTAGAAGAATGAGAACATGTGGGTGGGTACAGTTGAGTGCAGGGGTGAAAGGTATTTGGATCTTGGTGTCAAGGGGAGAAACAGAGAGGGGGTGGGGCAGGGTTTGCTGGTGGGAAGGTCAAGCAGGAAGGAATGTGCAGGGTGTAGGCAAGTGGGGGTGGTAGAGTTATGTATGTGGGTGCCCAGGCGTGGCAAGAATCGGCACGTGTTTGCAGGCTTTGCTGAAACAAGGGTAGCAAGGCCCACTCCCCTCACAGGAACCATGGTCTCATCCCACATACTGGATACTTGGCTCCTCCCAGGCCCAGGCAACCCAGGCAGAGAGACCCAAGACACCTGCTTTTTCAAGGCTCTGCCTAGAGATGGTGACTAATTGTGCCACCCCTACAAGCTGGGGCTCATCAAATCTGTTTCCCAGTTTCATGGTCCAGGGAAAAAGCCAAAACCCTGGGCAACCTCAGATGTGGCTCTCCTGCCCTTATCTAGTGCCTTAATGAAGGTGTTTCCCATGCCAGGAGATGGTTGGGTGGGAAAGGGTGGGTGGTGAGCAACAGAATCCTAATCCATCCCAAAACTGAGAAACAGGGGTTTTCCTTTTGAAATTTATTCCATCATTTCTTTTCTACCCACTCTCTGCCCCATTCTTCCATCTTCTGTCGGCCTCAACTGCTCTTCTTCAGTCTCTCCATTCCCATCTGTTATGATGTGACTCCATACCTCAGCATCTGTCTTCGTTATTGAGGCTGAAGTTGTTCTTTCTTAGGCTGTCCTCTGCTGGATGGGTAACATGGTCATGCTGGTTTCCCAGAGTGAGTTCAGCCATCACAGCCCTCCTTGCAAACACTCCAAAGAAGTGTCCAAATAAGTATACAGTATGCTTGCTGATGAGCAGTGCCTCAGAGCAAGTGCCCTGCCTGGAGACCCTCTGCAGAGGAGCTGCCACTGGACATCCCAGCTTTGGTTATAATGTGCAACAGTTATTGTACAATGACGAATATTTGTTCACTGATGGTTTGGTAGATATTGCCCATAAAACCATCTGGATCCTAAACCTTTGGGAGGATATATCCTAACACTTTTTTTTCTTCTTTTATTACTGGCCTAACCAGGTTTGCTATTTCTTCTGGCACCAATTTGGATCCCTTATATTTTCTAAGAAAATTTTTAATTTCATCTAGATTTTCAAATCCATTGTTACAAAGTTGTATGAATTTTGTCCTTTCTCAATTCTGGTTTGGTTTGTGCCGACTTTTTTCTTCTTCTCCTCTCCCTTGGTCATATATATTAAAAATATTTTAAACATTAATCATTCTTTTTTTGGTATTGGTTTGTTGAACTCTCCCCATCCATGCACCCATTTCTTTTCAGTTCCAACTCTTCTAGGTCATCCAAGCAGGAGAGCCTCACCCTCACCCTGCCCCATGGCAGGTGCTTGGCTAACTGAGTTCCCATGGAGATTATAGGGAGCTTATGTCATTCTGCTCCTTTCTGCTTCCACCCCTCGCTCTGGGAAGATGACTAACCTTCCTGGCCCAAACCCCTATACCCCCTACATTCGTGTTCACAGCTGTGTGGCAACCAGCCCTGCAAATGGAGGTGCCTGCCTGTGACTCATAGATATGCAAGGCAAGCCCCCATTCCCCGTGCTTGGGGCAGGAGAGCCAGCGTTTGTTCTTTCCAAAAGTTTACCGAAAGCCTGCTTTGTGCCAGGCACTGTTCTAGGTGCTGGAGGCACAGTGGTAAGCAAAACAGACTCAGATGCATGGCCTGTAGGGAGCTTACAGCCCACTGGAAGACAGTGAACAAGTAAACCAATAACTAGATCATAGTGAGCTACATGAAAAGCTTCACCGAAAAGGATGGGTGCTGTGGAGGAATATAACCTAGGGCTTGCTTTAAGGTTGGGGGGTCGGGAGAAACCGTTCTGAAGAGGGCACCATAAGCGAGCACTCTAAGAGCCACACACTTTTCCAGACAAGAGGAGACATAAGTGACCAAGACAGAAAAGAACTCTTCCATCATAGAGCTTACACATGTGAGCAGAGACATGTGGCAAGAAAACAAATGAACAAACAAGTGGGTTTTTATAGAGAGACATGTTCTATGAGGAAAATAAAAAATATATAGAGTATAGTACTACAACAGTTTTGCACCTTGGTAGACAGGTAGAGCTGCCAACCCACCCCAGGATGGGGAAGTCAGACAAGGCTTCCTGGGAGATGAGTAGACACTTGTGTGAGTTGGCGAGGGCCTGCAGGTGGGGGCCGGCAGTGATGAGGAAAGGAACTCTAGATGGGAATCCAAGAGTGTTGCTCTTAAAGATGACTAATGTCTGAAGGAAACCAAGGAAAGTCAAGGGAAGACCTGAGAAGGGCTTTCCAGGCTAGGGAACAGCTAGGGAAAAGTTCAGAGATCAAGGAACAGCATAGAGCCAATGTGCCAAGGGAGAGGGAGATAACAGAGAAAAGGAGCTTCGAGGAACACGGTGAAGCGCTGGCTCCCATTTCAGGTGCCAGTGGGTGACTTTACAACGGTGGTGCACAGCCCGTGGACAGTTCGAAGGGAGCAGGACCACGGTGGCCCCGGGGCTCGGGCCAGCGTGCCACCCCTCTGTGATGTCATCGGGCACTGTAACGTCACGGCGAGAAGCTCCGGACCCATGAGACCTGGGGCCTGGCATCTCAGTAACATCACGGCCAGTCTCGGGACAGCTGGGCCATGAAACCTTAGGAGGCCATGTCAAAACGCGAGGTCATCCTGACCAACGTCACTGTTGTTCAGCTGCTGCGACAGCCATGCCCCGGTGAGGGAGGCGGCGGAGCCACCCGGGGGGAGGGGAAAAAAAGGGCGGTGGAAGATCCCCTGCCGCAGCAAAGGGCTCGGTCGGCGTCCCTCCTCGCTCCTCTCACCGACGCGCTCAGTGTCCAGTGTGGGCGGAGGAGGCAGGGGGCGCAGGGGCGGGTCCGGCACGTGCCAGCCCCAGCTCTTCCATCCATCCGTCAGTCCGGGAGCAGCCTCCCTCCTGCCCTCCAGCCCCGCCCTCCTTGCCGCCCCCAGTCCTCAGCAAAGTGGTTTCTTTGGCAATGGGGACTGGGGCGGGGACCCTCGGCTGGGCCTTGAGCGTCTCTCTTGCGCACTGAGAAAGGTAGAAGCTGGGGCAGGGTCGGAGGGTGGCGACAAGAGCCCGGGGTTTGATAGGGGGGCGGGGGGCGTTGGTGTGGATCTTGGACCTAGGCAGGCTAGGTGTCCACACAGAGTTTGCGTGGTGCTCGTGGCAGGCAGCGAGGATGGAGACGCTTTGGGTGTTGGTGGGCTTTCCTCCCGGGCACTGCTCAAAGCAAGGGCACTTGCCACCTGCTTATGATCTTGCCGGTGTCGGCTCATTCACGTTTCATAACCTGCTAGTGAGGCCAGTTTATTTATTGTCCCCATTTTATAGAGCGGTCAACAGAGGTAAGAAAGGGCAATTTCCCTATGTCTCGTAGCAAGCTAATGGTAGAGTTGGGACTTAGCTCAGGGCCCTGGAACTCCAGAGTCCCTGTTCCCAGTCACTGGGCAGTCTTGCCTCACCCAGTCAAAGAAACCCAGGTCTTCCTGAAGGCAATCCTCTCCCCTGGCTGCCTGCTCACCTCCTATAACCTGGAGCACCAGCCGGGAGGCCTCAGCATCGCAGGATCAGGGTGGTTAGGGTGGGGCCAGGCTTCATCCCGGTTTCAGGGTCCAAGGACCCTGGAAGATCGAACAGCCCAGAGGTTAACAGCCATTAGACTTGGATCCTTACCTGCTCATCACCTGCTCTGCAACCACAGCCCTCAGTCCTGCTGCCTGTCCCCTTTCACCACCATCCCACCCCTGCTAAAGTGGGTTTACTGGAGATCCTTCCCAGGATTCAGTGAAAGGGTGCACCTGAAGGGCTCAGCCCAGCACCTGGCCCATGGGAGCACCCAGGAAACGGAGCATCGCTGTAATTGCGAGAGAGCGTGCCTGTACCCTTGTGTCACCTCCAGGTGATGCCCCATCATTGCAGCTCCTCCCTGCTCTTCCTTTCTAGCTCAGCAGCTTGCCTCCAATTCTTGTACCCACCCCTAGAGTGGAAGGGAGGAGAAGGCTGGGGTAAGGGGGAAAAGAGGACCAGCCGGATTTGCTTCTGAAAGGTGGCTGAGTTTCTGCTCACATCCCTACCCTTAGCTAGGGAGACAAATCTCCCCTTTTGACGACAGCAGGAGAAGGAGCAGGAGCCCCAGGAATGCAAATGTCCTCAAGGTCACCAATAACCACAGGGTCACTGCCAGCAATAAACAGAACACTTTTATGACCATGTACTGCTCCTGGCAACACCCATAGCTCAGCCTTGGGCTACAAGATCTGTGGCAGCAGGGAGTGGTCAGGGGCAGCAGACAGGCAGCTAGCCGAGGCCATTTGACCACCTCCCACTCATCTTACCACCTCCCCTGTGCCTTCGATTTCAGTGCCAAAAGCAACTTCCACTTCCAGCCTCTCTCCAACCCCTTTCTGTCTTCTCTCACAAGCCCTCTTACTATCTGACTAAACAACTGCTGCTCACGGGCCTGAGGTCTGAGACCCCACAGCAGTGCCCAGGTGGAGGGGCAGATGTAACCCCCAGAAACAGACCAGAGTTTCCTTAACTTCCTCAAGGCCACCCAGCTAGCAGGTGACTGAGCCAGGGCTGGCATCCAGGCCGAATTCCTTAGCTTGAAACCCTCTGCCCACCTAGCCCCTGGCCCCAGTCTGTCCATCGGGCTACCTGCTCCACATCTGCCCTCCTATCTGCAGGCCCTCCTCAGTAGCTCGGGCAGAAGCCTGCGTACTAGTATGGGCATTTTTTTAAGTGCAGTGTGGGAATGGGAGTGGGCATTCAGAGAGGTAGTAGCTGATATGGATTTCCAGTTGTTTCATCTGGTGGATTATCACCCCTATTTTCCTAAACTCTCCTGAGAATAAGAATCACCTGCAGTGCTGGCTAAATCCGGATTCCTGTGCCTCAGAGCAGACTATGGTGTCAGGGTTTCCCAGGAAGAGGCCTCCCCTAGGTGGTTATCATCAGAACAGTTGGGGGACCATTGGGCTAGATCAGCAAAAAAATTATCACAGTAAAATTGGGGAAATGATTATCAGAAGACTAACATGTATCTCCATTTTACCAAGGAGGAAACCAGGGCTCAGAGAAGCAGTTGTTAAATTCATACCCACTGAATTAGAATCTCGAAGGACTGGGTCCTAGGATTAATATTTTAAAATCATATTTGAAGACACATTCTGTGTTATCAGGTGGGTGTGGGAAACACTGGGGACAGAGTCAGGACCCAGCAGCAGATGCAGGGTAAGAAAGTTTATTCTCTTTCACTGCAGTGGTACAGCTTATTTGTATCCTTCCCCCTTCCTGCCCTGGCCCCTGGCCCCTGACATCTCCTCCTCCCCATAGTGACCAGACCACCGCCCCCATGTGAACCCAAGGCTGAGTCCGAGGCCCAGTCTGAGCCCCCGGCCCAGGCCCCACCTGAACCAGATCCAGTCTGCGAGAATGTGCAAGCCCAGCCTCCACCAAAGATTTCTCCCATTCGGGAGTTGACTGTGGGTATCAATGGGTAAGTCGGTGTTTTGACCCCAGAACAGCCCCTGAACCTCAGGGCTCAGCCCTCTGGTTATATCCCAGGAGCACTTCTACACTTCTCACCATCAGTGTTTCCATTCTGCCAGCCCTGGAGAGTATAGCAGGTAATAAGGCAGACAGGTCCTCTGGGGGCTCCTATTCTGGTGGGGAAGAAAATAAGCAAGCAAAGAAAGAAAACAGTTCCATGATGCATGCCACGAACTATATGGAACTCGGTGGTAAAATAAGTCTAGAGAGGGCAGGTTTAGGGGAGACTTCTGGGAGAAGGTGACATTGGAGAGAAATCTGAGTGACAAAGGGCAGCGAGCTGTGCAGCCTGCTGGGGAAAGTGTCTTTCAGGCAGAGACAAGCAGCTGTGGGGTGAAGGGGGCAAGCTCAGTGTGCTCCAGGAATGCCAGGAGTTTGGGGTGGCTTGGAGGGGGAGGAGAGGAGGTAGAAAGCCCAGCAGGGGCCTGGCAGGCCATAGTAAGAAGTTTGGATCTTGTTTTAGTGATAGGGAGTTGTGGAGAGATGTAATCTGAGTTGCAGTTTTCAAAAATAGGGTTTGGGGGTGGATGGGGAGAGGAAGCAGGAAAAGCAAAGAGGAGTCTAGTGAGGTCATCTGAGCAAGATGACGGTGGCCTGCCCAGGGTCCTGAGGGCAGCCCCACCACCCTTGCCTCGGGACAGATTTGGCCGCATTGGGCGCCTGGTGATGCGCATCTGCATGGAGAAGGGCATTAAGGTGGTGGCGGTGAATGACCCGTTCATTGATGTGGAGTACATGGTGAGTGGGGCTGGGTTGGAAGGGGAGGTACAGGCTGGGGAGGGGGCTCCAGGGAACTCCACAGAAGGCTTCCAACTGCAATGTGGAACAGGTCCACACCTCTATCAAGATGGGAACTTGCTAGAGATGCTTCCTCCATGCCCGCCCCACCACCGCAGCCACCCTCAAGCCCATAAGCCTGTCCATCTCCCACAGGTGTACATGTTTAAGTATGACTCCACTCACGGCAGATACAAGGGGACTGTGGAATGCAAGAATGGAGAGCTGGTTGTGGATAACCGAGAGATCAAAGTCTTCCAGTGGTAAGTGCACCATGCACGCCTGTCATGGGAAGGCAGGGGGTGTGGAGATGATGAAAATGGAATTCCAACCTCTCAAACGGGATGCATAACCCCCCAAATAGTGTGTATAAATGCTTCTGGAGACTGGTCTGGACAGGGGGTTTCAGAGGGGTCCCTGATTCCTAAAACTTGTTAAATACCACCAACCTAGAAAGATGGTCCACTGTACTCAGGAATAGTTTTTATTTAACATGCACATTTTTTCACAGGTATATCATCAACTCAACATGTCTTAAATAAAACTCTATCCCCCATCAATTTCAAACCTATTCATCTCCCTTCCTAAGAAACGACATCTCTTTCCTTCCAATATGGTCCAGCACAGTAGCTAGAGGTCTTTCTAAAACATCAATTAGACCAGGTTATCCCCTCTTAAATCCTCTAGTGACTTCCCATCACCCTTTAAATAAAATGCCAGCTCCTAATGGGGTCGCCAAGTGCTGTGGTCCCCAACCTGCAGCCTTTCCATGTCACCTCAGCCACACTGGCTACTGGCCTCTTGGGCCCCTGAGCCAATACCTCTCATACCCAGGCAATACTGGCTTCTTAGTACCTATCTACCACTCATACTGATATTAATACTTAGCCTTAAAGATATGT
The DNA here is from genome assembly GCA_004026745.1 of Myrmecophaga tridactyla. Lineage (NCBI taxonomy): Eukaryota > Metazoa > Chordata > Mammalia > Pilosa > Myrmecophagidae > Myrmecophaga > Myrmecophaga tridactyla. The sequence goes on along the minus strand of PVIY010004441.1, from coordinate 88,141 downwards.
TCAGAATCCCTAAGTCAAAAGCAGTAACACAAGACTTTAATATGTTTCATATATAAACATTTACAAACATTTTCAAGATATCAAAAAATCTGGGCGGGCCACGGTGGCTCAGCAGGTAAGAATGCTTGCCTGCCATGCCTGAGGACCCGGGTTCGATTCCCGGTGCCTGCCCATGTTAAAAAAAAAAAAAGATATCAAAAAATCTTTCACATCCCACTTGTGGTATAACCCCTTCCCAGCCCCAGGCAAAATCTACTGCCTTCCACATGCTCTCCTCTGGGCTTGTCCTTTCATAGCACCTCTCTACTTGCTGAGGGTAAGATGAGTGTAGAGAGGTCAGAGGACTTGTGTGAGGTTGTTGGGAGTAGGTGCAAGGAACAGGACCTGGGGAGGCCGGGACAATGTCAGTGAGAATGGGAGAAGCTGCTTGACCCGTTTGAAATTATGAGATCAACAACTCTGGCAGAACAGACATTACTCAGACATGCCATGCCCTTTCCCACCTGTCAGGGCACCATCATTCCTGCCACTTGGAACGGTGTCCTCACTCAGGGGTCACTTCCTCCAGCTATTGCAGCCCATTCCTTCTCCCCTCCATCACCACACTGTTGATGTCCTACTGGCACCCGACAAAAGCAATGCTGTTTTGTGTGCACTTGACCTGGTCCCACCCCTTCCCAGCAGGTGACTTTGGGCAAGGGTCAACCTTCCCTGTGCCTCATTTTCCTCCTGTGTGTCATGACAGCCAGGGGGTATCTGGAGCCTGATTGGAATTAGCAAGTGTGTGTGTGACTCTTGGAAGGACAAACTCACACACACACACCTCCTTGCAAGGAGGGCCCTGCCAGTTGGCACTCATCATTGCTCTTTTGGCACCTGGGGCCAAAGTCCTGCCTGGCTCTTGGTAGATACTTGGTGTATCCTTGCTGAATGAATGAATGGAATCCTCAAAACAGCCCTGTGGGCAAGAGGGGAGGGCCCATGGCAGCCTGTTGGATCTCTTAGGGTAGATTCTTTTCCCCATGTCAACTCAGCAATCCCTCCAGTGGAATTTGTTGAGAAAGTGTCCCCTGGCTTGGTAGGTAGGAAATAGGGAGCATCACAGAAGAGCTATTGGGCCAGATAATGTAGTGTGGACTGGCAGAGCAATGACCAGGGAGAAGGGATAACCATGTGGGATGGCTCAGGAAGAAGCTTGCTCATTCATTTGGCCATTCAGTCATTCTGGCAGCAGAGCTACGAATGCAGACCTCAGGGCTGCCTGGCAACCAGATACCTCTACCTTTTACTCCCTTTGCCTCTACCTTACCACTCCTTCCTATGAAAAACGGGAGTAATAATAGCACCTACTCCTCAGGAGGTGAGGGCTCAATGAGTTTAATGCAGGTAAAGTACTTAGGACATGGGCACATGGCAGGTGTCCAAGTGTTCTATAAATATCTGTGGAATTGCTAGTAATAAAATTTGTAATAAATTTAAAAACCACAAACATTGATTGAACCCCATGGATGGAGCAGGCCCAATGGGAAACAGACCCAGCCCTGCTGCCAGAAGGGTCTAGGAGATGAGACACATGCCAGCAAATACTGCAGTTGTGATAAACCCTGAAGGGAAAAGACCTGTATGCAATTTATTCATTTATTGAGGATTTGTGAAAGTTAAGTAGAAAACAGTGATATTGGGTATTATGTTTCAAATACAAATAATTAATAAAATATCAAAAATGTCAATTCATAAAACAGAAAAAGGTAAACCTTCTTTACCTTCCTAACTTAAACCTTTGTCACTGCAGGAACCAAGTGTACCTGACTCCCTCCTCCCAGGAGTGCCTTTCTGGCCTCTACAGCAGGCTCCCTGTTGCAGAGGTTGAATGATTAGAGACAAGAAGGGTTAGTGGGATTCATGGTGAGGCAGCAAGACTTAGGGATAAGGGGAAGCTGCTGGGAATGCTGGCCCTTCCGGAGTTCACGTTCTGGGTAGCACATATAACAAGACTGACCCAGCTGTGAATAGGCAAGGATAGCCCCCCTAAGGAAATTGGTGCCTGGGGTTGGCAAGGTAGCTTGTACCCAGGTGCAGCAGGGATGATGCAGTGCATAAATGAAAAGTGGCCCACAGGGGTAGCAATGGTCAGAGGCAAGCCCAGCAGAGTCTTCGTGGGACAAACGTGGGATGGGGCTGATGGGTTGCAGGCCAGGTGAGGTGTATGCTCAGCCCTTGGGACTGTAAAAGCTGTGACTTGTGAAGGTGAGCTCCATACAGGGAAGAGATTGGCTCACAGCCATGCCACCCCTCACAGCAAGCAGCCCAAAGACATCCCCTGGAGGGACGTCGGGAACCCCTTTGTAGTGGAGTGCACAGGCGTGTACCTCTCCTTAGAGGCAGCTTCGGTGAGTTGGGGAGTGGTGGCCAGGGCTGGCTGGGGCAGGGGACACTATGGTGCTCAGAGCACCTCATGACACCTGGGCTCCCTCCTAGGAACACATCACAGCAGGTGCCCAGCGTGTGGTCATCTGTGCACCCTCACCGGATGCACCCACGTTTGTCATGGGTGTGAACGAAAAGGACTATAACCCTGGCTCCATGAACATTGTCAGGTAGAGTGGGGGGGGGGGAGAACACAGCCTCTGTGGGGAGGGAACAGACTCACCACTACCTCCCACCACTACCCCTCAACCTGTGGTACTGGTGCCACTTTCACATCCGTCTGCTTCTCCTTCCTGAACTCTTAACAGCCATCATGTCAATATTAACCTAAAACTATCTGTTGAGACACACGACTCCTGGAGAGCATGTTTTGGGGAGTAGTCCCAGCTTCACCTCTAGTGCCTCCTTCAGTCTGACAACAGCACCCCCAATGATCCCAGTCATCCCCATCCTGCCTTCCACAAACCAGGCCTGTGTGCAACACCCCTAGAAGGGTACGGCTGGAGGGGTGGAAGGGTGGATCTGCAGCTCACCTCACTGTGCCCTTTACATCTGCACCATTTCAGCAATGCCTCCTGTACCACCAACTGCCTGGCCCCCTTGGCCAAAGTCATCCATGAGCAGTTTGGGATTGTAGAAGGGCTGATGGTGAGTCGTGGATGAGGGATTGGGGCAGGAGGGATTCCAGAGAAACTCACATCTCTTCTTTCCTAGGACTTGCTTAGTGTGAAGTTAATAGGGAGAAATTGGTTTGGGGAGGAAAGGCCCTCTGGTGGGGAATTCTTTTAAAACACTAAGCAACTCTCAGGCAAGACTGGACCTTGCCATGCCCCTCCTGTGGTCTGTGGTGGGGACTCTACCAGACTCTCCACACCTGGGCCTCCAACTGGGCTGGGACAAAGAGGCATGGAGTTCAGGAGCAGGAAGGCTTCACTCAGTACTCTCCTTTCCCAAGACCACAGTTCACGCCTACACGGCCACCCAGAAGACTGTGGATGGGCCATCAAAGAAGGCCTGGCGAGATGGACGGGGGGCCCATCAGAACATCATCCCAGCCTCCACAGGGGCTGCCAAGGCCGTGGGCAAAGTCATCCCAGAGCTCCAAGGGTATGAGGGCAGGAAACTGCAACCCGGGTGATAGGGCACGCCCCAAGAGGAGTGAACTGGCTCCCAAGCCTTGAGGTGTTTGTTGAGGGGCCTAGCCAAGCTCCAGAACAAGGGGGACCAGAGGGAGAATCCCTAGGTTCTCACTCCCATCCCTGATGTGAGACTCTCCAGGAAGCTAACAGGAATGGCATTCCGGATACCAACCCCAGATGTGTCTGTTGTGGACCTGACCTGCCGCCTGGCCCAGCCTGCCCCATACTCCAGTATTAAGGAAGCCATAAAAGCAGCAGCCCATGGACCCATGGCTGGCATCCTTGCCTATACCGAGGATGAGGTAGGGGCTGAGGAGTGGGGACCCTGGGAGGAGCCCTCTGAGGGAGGGGGTATGATATCCACTTGCCAGAGAGCTGCTTCGAGCATGTCAAGATCAGAGCAGCAGGGCTGGTGAGGGCAAATTGCCCTGCATCAGGGCCTTTGCATTTATGCTCCTTTGGTCTGGAAAGCTCTCCCTAGGAAAGCTCTCCCCTGCGCCAACTCTGCCGTCATTTCCTTAAGTCTCTAGTTCAACTCACCTCCTCAGCAAGGCCTCCCTCAGAAAAATATTCTTTTTGTAGTCCTCTTCCTCACCTGAAAATATAGCCACTGTTTGTTCCCTTCATGTGTACATTCCACAAAAGCAGGAATTTAAGATGGTATCTCTTTACCTCCCTAGCCAGCTCCCATTTTTTCAGCACTTGCTCAGAGCCAGGTCCTGGTCAAGTGCCTGTCCTATGAGGAGGGGGTGTTATGGTCACTCTGCTCCCAAGACAGCCATCTCTGCATGCCTGATACTGTATTCCTGCTTCAGCTCCTGCCTGCCCACTTACCCACCAGCGAGGATCTTTTATTTTAATGGAATCAGGTCACATCCCCCAAGCTGCTGAAAACCCTCCTGTGGATTCCCACCACTTCGTAGCTGAACCCTCAGAGCTTGCTGCACTCCTTCCACTTCAGACACTCTGCTGCCTGGTGTGAAGAGCCTGCACTATTTCCAGAAAATGGCGTTCAGTGGTAAAGCATTAGGGTGCTTGTGGTCTGGATCCTTTGGCCAGTCCCAGACAGGCAGAGCCCCCATCTAACTTTGTTGGGCTCAGTGCTGGCAACACTCCAATCCTCATTTCATGGCACCTTCACACCATCCCACCTTGCAAACAAGGAACCAGGCTCAGAGAAGTGATGTCACTTGCCCAAGATTGTAGCCCATTAAGTGGCAGAGCCATGAATAAGAGTCAGGCCTAAGAACGCCAAGCCTAAAGCTCCTGGCGATCCTTATTCTGAGAATCCGCAATTAGCTTTGAAATTCTGACACCCAGGTGGTCTCCACGGACTTCCTCGGCAATCCCCACTCGTCCATCTTCGATGCCAAGGCTGGAATCGCGCTCAACAATAACTTCGTCAAGCTCATTTCCTGGTGAGGGGGAAGGGGTCAAAGAATTGGGGAGGATGACAGAGGAGTCCGAAGGGACTCCCCTGAGCCCCGCTTTCCCCTCCCAAGGTACGACAACGAATATGGCTACAGTAACCGGGTGGTGGACCTCATGTGTTACATGTTCAGCCGAGAGAAGTGATCGCGGGAAGCCCCCCTACCCACCCCCCC
>PVIY010004441.1:65892-82871 GCA_004026745.1 Myrmecophaga tridactyla | reverse complement strand
GGGAAACGAGGACCACGGTGGTGCTGGAAGCCTGGCGTGGGTCCCCAAAAGAGCTCGGTTCCGGCGCACGATGTTAGTGCAGTGTCTGCGTAGGGTGCACGCCCGGCCCCCTCTGACGTCACCGCGCGCCGGCGCTGCGAGCCCAGACTACGGTTCCCAGAAGGCCGCGCGCGGGCCGCGGCGAAGGCAGGTGGGCGGTAGGCCCTGGCGGCCCGGACAGTGGGTGGTGGCAGGGACCCGAACTCTGAGACGCCGCCTCGCGACCCCCGCGCTGGCGGGACGGGGTGGCCGGCGTCATGACCCTGTTCCACTTCGGGAACTGCTTCGCTCTCGCCTACTTTCCCTACTTCATCACATACAAGTGTAGCGGCCTGTGAGTGCGGGGTGAGCGAGGGGCGGAGAGGGCGCGGAGCCCGGGCCCACCCCTCACCGCCTGCTCCTCCAGGTCTGAGTACAACGCTTTCTGGAAATGCGTCCAGGCCGGGGTCACCTACCTCTTCGTGCAGCTGTGCAAGGTGAGAATCGCTGGGACCCCACGTGTCCGACCCCGCCACACGTTCCCCAGGATGGCACAATCCTTGGAAGTCCTCGTGGGATCGGCTCCAGAATTCCTATAGAGGAACAGCTTTGGAAGGGGTGGAACCTGAGGAAGCGTCTTGTAGTAGCTTTTGCATAAAACTTTTAGTTAGACGGGGAAAACTTCACTTGTATGGGTAAAAGATTTTGTGTGGTTAAAAACGCTAAATAACCCCCATGAAGCCAGCCCAGGCAGGCACCTGCAACCTGACCCCAGATCCCCTTTCTCTTGCCGCCTAACTTCCAGCAGCCTGGGATTCTTGCTACCATCTGTGCCGCCTTTTTCTCCTACCCCCAGATCTTCCACCCACACACACATTAACCTAACCCTAGGGTGGGCGCTCTGTTTTCTGTTCCCAGATGCTGTTCCTGGCCACCTTCTTTCCCACCTGGGAAGGCGGCATCTATGACTTCATTGGAGTGAGTGCACCAGGGAAGAGGGTGGGAGTGCAGGTGTGAGAGCCCTTTGACCTTGTACTTACTCAAGCCTCAACCGACCCACAGGAGTTCATGAAGGCCAGTGTAGATGTGGCAGACCTGATGGGCCTGAACCTTGTTATGTCCCGGAATGCCGGCAAGGGGGAGTACAAGATCATGGTTGCTGCCTTGGGCTGGGCCACCGCTGAGCTCATTATGTCTCGGTTTGTGCAGCAGTGGGGAGCCCAAATGCCTGAGAAACTACCTCTGGATCCCAGGGAGTGTTGGAGGGTGGGGGCTTGGGTTCTGAGAGATGAGGATGTCTGGATACTAGAGAAACCCTCTCTTTGTCTTCCTCAGCTGTATCCCCCTCTGGGTGGGAGCCCGGGGCATTGAATTTGACTGGAAATATATCCAGATGAGCATCGACTCCAACATCAGTCTGGTATGCCACCCCTGCCCCACCCACACATGCCTTTTTGCTGGTGGCCACACTCCTTCCCGAAGCCTGGCCCTGATTTCCTGCCTCCCTCCAGGTACATTATATCGTGGCATCTGCCCAGGTCTGGATGATAACACGCTATGACCTCTACCACACTTTCCGGCCTGCCGTCCTCCTGCTGATGTTCCTTAGTGTCTACAAGGCCTTTGTCATGGAGTGAGCTGGGTGGGGCAAGTAGGGTCCAAGTGGGGGTGGTGTAGCTGTTCTCCTTCCCTCATTGTGATGTTTCCCCACAGGACCTTCGTCCACCTCTGCTCCCTGGGCAGCTGGACAGCACTGCTAGCCCGAGCGGTGGTGACAGGGCTGCTGGCCCTCAGCACCCTGGCCCTGTATGTCGCCGTTGTCAACGTGCACTCCTAGGTTTGGTGTCATTCACCTACCTGTTCCCTGTCTCCCTTCAGGTTTTGTTGAAGTAAACAGTATTTGGAAAGTTATTTTTGCCTCCATTTCTCTCTTTGGGTCCCAGTCCTTACTCTCACTCTGGAGCCAGGAAGGTGAACTGGAAAGCTAACCCACCATTCACTTGTCCTGTGTTTCTGGAACAGTTCCTCAGAGTCCTTGTTTTCTCATTATACACTGGGGCTAGATGATCTGTGAGCAGTGGCAGGAGCCAGGGCTATCAGGAGCAGGTTGTAGAGGGAAGCTAGACTCCGAAAGGAGGCCTCTTGGCGACTCCGTTCGTCTTAACAGCCTCACCTTGTGTCCAGCTATATTTTCTCAAGCCTTAACCGACCCCACTTCCTTGACTCCTGGCCCTAATCTTTCCACTCTAAGGCACTCTCTCTACAGCCAAGGGATCTGTTCTTAACCCCAGTCTGACTCAGTTATCCTCTCCCACTTACAACCAGAGCTGCCCATGGCATACTGGACTGTCCAACCACCTGACCCTTGATTTTGTCCTTGAACTCTCTGATCTAGATAATATTCAAGTTAGGCCATTGGCCCCTAGCCTTTTGTACTGCTATCTGTTCAGTGCTTTGACTCAGTTCTGTGGCCTTCAGATTGGGTTCCTGGCTTGGGAGCAGAATACAGGGATAGCCAAATAGCAGAGCAGTCGAGCCCACCATTTTGCACGTTCTGGACACCACCCTCCCCTTCCCCCGCCCTTCCTTGGTCTAGCCCCTTTGTCCAACTGGGCCAGCATCCTGCCCCATTTCTCCCTTCTCTGAGGAATGTGTCTGAAGCTGGGCATAATATGTCATGCTTAAGCTATACCTTGACATAAATCCTGTCCACTGAGGAAGCTGCTCCCCAGCCTTGGTGCTTCCAGGGACCCCCACCTCCCCCCAGGGTAGAATGGGGCAGTTTCTTCCTCCCTTCACCAGACTGTTGAGGTCCTGGCATGATGTCATTGAACTCTTGGCCTAGGAAGGGCCAAAGTCAGCCCTGTTCAGCTCTACTCTGACAGTTTTGGTGTTCTCAGAGACAGCATTTATATTCAGATGTGGCAGCCACCTTCTAGCCTCACTGCGTTCTCTTTGCCCCTAGTCAAGACAAGGTTCACAGGTATGTTTTTTGGGGGGTACGGTGAATAATTTTTCTCAAATATGATGAGGAAAGGAAGGAGAGTGACACTCTCCAGCCTATCCTGGTTACCTGATGGATAAAGAATGGGGTCACTTTCCCTAACACCTCCATCCCATGCCTATCTAGCCCTGGACACAGGTGAGAACAAATAAAGGTTGCAGGGACTCTCATCCTGGTAGCCAGCTATCTGTGAAGTACTTTCAGATTTCTGTAGGGCCCAGGGAGACAGACCCATCTTCAGATAATGATAGACTAGAGTGGTCAGGGCTGAGGTGGGAGGAGCCCCAACAGAAGGGTAGAGGTTAGGAAGGGGTGTGTGTGTGTGTCGGGGGGGTGTCCTGGAGGAGTTACCCTACCCAGTCTGGGATGGAGGTGGGAGTCAGGGTAGGTTCCCTGGAGGAGGGGATGTGAGCAGAGAACTGAAGAATGAGTTAGTGAGGCAAAGAGAAGAGCAGGTATCAAGATCTGCATAAAGGCCTTGAGATCAAAGAATGGGTCAGGCCTTCCCAGGGAAACCTAAGAACTGATTGAAAATAGAGTTTAAAGGGGCTTCTGAGACTGCAGAAGGTAGCAGGGGCCAAATCCCAAAAGGCTCTGAAGACTGCACTGGGGAACCATGGAGAGTTATAGGCAGGGAAAAAAAGTCAGATTTCACTTCAGGAAGAGCTGCATGGCCACTGTGTGTATGTGGACCAGTGAGGGAGACTGAGGCTGAAAGGCCAGGGCTAGGCTAGGGTGGGGCTGGAGGGGGGCAGGGGGAGAATAGATCAACACAGCACTGAGAGGTAGTGATGACTGGGGTGTTTTTATTTTACCAGTGGGGACAACGGGTGAGTGGGGAGATGACAGGTGAGGAAGGAAGTGAAGGAGTCCAGATTACCCAAACACAAGTTTGGGGCTCCCTGAGGGCTCACCACGTTTTCCCAGCCTCAGTGAATGAACTTCACTGATGGAACAGTGGGGCTGTCACTGAGATAGGAGCAGCAAAGGCCAGTGGGTTTGGGGAGTGGTGCAGAGGCCAATGTGGGTCCCTTTAGACATGCTGGGGGAGGCTGGAGACAGATGTGACTGTCACCAAGCACAGGGAACTCAGGCTCTAGGGGCAGGGAGGGTGGCAGCCAAGAGGGAGAAACCCAGGCTTCAGCCAGAGGGACACTGATATTAAAGAAAGGTTGGGAGAAGAGAAGCAAACAGGTGACTGGGAAAAGAAATGGTAGATATGGATGGGGGAGAAGGGACAGAGTGTTTCTGGCAGTGGGAAAGGCTAGCTTTTCAGGTGAGGCGGGGCAGGAGAGGCCTGGAGGCTATTGCTCAGGGACTGACCAGTGATAGGATGCCTATTGCTGGGGCAAAGGGAGTAAGCAAGTAGCATCAGAATGGAGCCCCGTGAAGGGGACAGGCAGGTATTTCTGGATGTGGGAAAGATGCGTAACATCCTTGTGTCGAGGTTTCCTTGAGAAAGAAGGTGGTTAAAGCACCCATTCTGGAGGCCGCCTGCAGTCACATCCAGCTCTGCCTTTAATAAACACTGTTACTCTGGGCAAAGAAATGGGGATTTGTTCCCCTAACCAACACTTATTGGGGTACCTACTATATACCAGGCTGTGTTCTGGGAACTGGAGATAAAGCCCTGAATAAATAGCCCCTACCTTGTAGGATTGTGGGAGATCAAATGGCCTAATGAAAAATGTTTGAGGCCATGTCAGACACTGAATAAAAAGCACATAATCAATGTGACCTGGTTTTATTATTATGCAGAAAATGGGTGTGTTTTTTACCAAAAGCCCTCAGGCAGCCCTCTTGCCCAGCTTGGGAGTCCTAAGGAGGAACTCACCATGACCTGCTGACTCCTAGTCCCCATCAAAACCCCACCACCACTTAAGGTGAGGACTCCCTGAGGCCAGCTGAGAGGGCCAGGATGAGAAAGAAATAGAATATTTCTTCAGAAATAGCGGTAGGCCCCTTGTGGGTGGGAAAGGAGAGTGAATAGCACCCTCCAAGATTAGGGAGCCACACTTTGGAAGCAGACACATGTAGGACTCTCAGTTGTTCACATGTTTTGGTGGCTGGCCATAGGGTCCTTATAATGAGCTATGCCTCTGCCTGGCTGTGGTGGATGCAGGGATGGCTTGAAGGCAGTGGTCCCTCTAATAGTAGAGTTCCTGGTCCCACCAGCCTAGGAGAGAGGAGAAAGGAGACTCAGTGCTGGGGAAATGCAGGCTAAGGGGTTGGGGACTGAGGGGGCAGATGTGGAAGGTCAAGGTTGGAGCCCAGACCAGAGGCTCAGACATTATAGATTAGTGGCATTCTGATATGGAGGTTCAGGGGCTTGGAGGTCAGATGTTAGGGATCAAAGGCTGGGGTAGTAACACCGAGCATTTCATCCCCCCACCCCCAGACCCCCAGTTCCCAAACTCACTCCCCGGGCAGCAGCGAACTCCAAGTTTCCGCAGCTCATCATAGACAAAGATGAGGAGGCCATAGGGCAGGGGGACCAGCCACCACTGGTACCTGAAGGCACAGGCAGGATAGCAAGGTGAAGGCTCCTCCAATCTGCATCCTATGGCCCCCAGTCCCCCACGTGTACCTCACAGCCCCTCACCGAATGGGCATGAAGTTGAAGATGTTGGGCATCCCAGGACAGTAACACAGGAAGCAGCCGATGCAGACCTGGAAGACGATGGCAATCACCAGGATCCGGTTCCTGCCGGTGGGGTGGGGTGAAGATAGACTGTCAGAAGCTGGGGACTAGGTGGAAATCACAGTGCTAGGTCAAAGTAGGTCAGATGCCCTCAGGGGTAGGAGAATGTTCTAAACATTTGACACTGCATTGCCCCTTTGGTGGAAACAGGGAAGGATCAGTTGAGCAATGGGGCAGGAGCCACTCGCCAGCTGATAGGGAAATGATTCTGGACTTGAGCACTTGGCCTGATTATATCCAGTGACAGGATTTGCTGGCTGCAGCCAGCCCTGGTCAGGGTCTGCTGGGTTTGGGACCAGGAGTTGGCAGGGCAGGGGCCGGCTGGGTACACCTGAAGAAGCCCTGCTGGAAGGCGGAGAGGCGGCGTGTCTTGCGGATAAGGACATCGGCAATCTGGCACATCTCAATGCTGATGAAGAACACAGTGTAGCAAGTGTACTGCTGATACAGGCGCTGCCCGAAAGTCTGTGGGGCCGAGAGGGGACAAAAGCCACCTAAGCCCTGACGGGGGACCTCTGCAGCCAGCAGGACGCTTGAGGCCTGGGGCTATGAACCCTGAAAAATACTCTTTCCCCCACATCAGAGGCTGGAGGTAGGGAGTGGAGCGGGGTAGGGGTGGAGGGATGCAGGGTCTGCAGGTCTATGGGACCCCAGGACATAAGACAGAACCCCAGTCTGGCTGATGCTGGATGGCACTGCCTGGGCAAGAGTGGGCCAGGTGGGGTCTAGGTTGCTTTTCTGCTGAAAGGAAGAATGTAGGTTTCCTGGGCACCTGAAAAGGGGGACCTGGGAAAAGGGAATCAGAATCCCAAGGCAGGATTTGCAAAGGCCAGTGACTCCAGAGGCCAGGACGAGTGAAGTGGGTGAGGTGAGCCTTTGGGGAAGAGAGGGCATGTGCCCCCTTTTAATGGGGACATCCACCACTTGGTCCATCTTTCAACATGATTAACTTTAATTCCAGCAAATTGTGTGGGGACCACTTACTCTGCTCCAGCTCCCAAGTGTTTCACACATTATCTCATTTAATCCCCCCAGTAACCCTCCAAGGTAGATCAGTGGTGCTCAAACATTAGCATGCATCAGAATCCCCCGAAGGGCTTGTTAACAACATAGACTTCCAGGCTGCACCCCCAGAGTTCCAGAGCCCAGGGGTCTGGGGTGGGGCTCTAGAATTTGCATTTTGTGCAAGTTCTCAGGTGCTAATGCTGCTGGTATGTGGAGTATATTGCTAAACCACAGAGGTAGACATTAGTGTATCTGCCCAGTTTAAAGGTGAGAAAACAGGCACAGAGGCAAAGCAACTTTCCCTGGGTCACACAGCTTTAAGAGCCAATATCAGATCAGGAATACCGGAAGTCTTGCTCCAAGGTGAGTAACTCTACAGGACAAACATCCCATCTGCTATTGAGATGGAGCCTCTTCAAACCTTCATTAAAGTCTGCCACACACAGAGTTCTCTGTATGAGTGATGCCACAGGGAAAATAACAGAATAGGGTCATAGCCCACATTTGAAGCAAGGTGGTCCTGTCAGTGCAGGGAGAGGACCCACTTGCAGCTGGGATCCTATGCAGCAGTGGCTTGGAGCTAGAGTGGGTACAGGAAAGGGCCCCCCTATTGGCAGAGAGTCTGGGTGACTGGGAGCCTTTGACTGAGATCAGTCCCACATGGAAAGAGAAGAGCACCTACATGCAAGCTAGGTGGCATTGGGAACGAGGGAGTCCTGGGATGGGGCAGGGGAGGGGCTCACCCACTCCTGGCCATAGCTGTCCTGCAGATCTTGGAGGTGGTGGTCCTCCCACTGTGGCCGCAGCCCCACACACAGCAGCGGGAACCAGCCCTCCTGGGCCATGGCCGTGAAGTAGTCGGTAAAGCCAGCAAATGACTGGATGGCACCTGGGGGAGGGGAAGGAAACAGGGAGGACAGAGACACAGAAAGACAGACACAGAAACCAAGATGGAGAGATAGAGAGGGACACACAGAGAAGGACAAAGACAGAATCCAGGACCCCGAGAGAGAATGATAGGGACACAAGCACATAGAGACAGATGGGGATAGAAAGAAATAGACCGACAGAGAGAGAGAGAGAGATGCACCCAGAGAACCCCAAAAGACAAAGGCAACATCATGGAGACAGGGTCAAGGGGAATGAGGCCAGAGCGGGACACAGAGAGAAGGTGGAGACCATCATGGGCACACAGGGTCATAGAGAATGACAGAGACCCAGAGTCAGATGCAGACACCAAGATCCAGACAAGCCAGAGCCCAAATGAGAGCCCCTAGGCAGGCGTGTGTTCCCATGGCACTCACCGATCTGGAAGTAGGAATAGGCAGCCAGGGGCTCGTTGACCAATCGGTCACGCTTTGGGTTCCGTGGACGCAGGTGCATGATGTCACTCTCGGCCTTCTCGTAGGCCAGGGACACAGAGGGGAACTGGCCAAGGGCAAGAGGAGCCGGGCTGATGGTTTGCTTGGACCCTTGTGCTCTACACAGTCCCCCACAGTGGGCAGTGGTAGGATTGTGGTTAGGAAGCTGGATCTGCAGTGAATACATGGCCACTCCCACCTGGACAGCTTGTGTGGGGACTGGCCCCTGTCAGAAGTGTTGGTATGTCCAGTGCACAATTGTGTCTACATCTGTCCTGGTATCCCTCTTCATCAGAAGGTCTACCTTTGTCTCTGCTGTCTCTCTCTCAGTCTCTGTGGTTTTGTCTCTGGAGTACTCCAGTCTCAGCCTGTTTCCTTGTCACTCTCTCACAGGTCTCATATTCTCTTTGTTTCTTCCTTCCTGTCTCCAGTCTCTATCTGTGACATTGCCTCTGCCTTTGTGTGTGTCTGTGTCCATGACCCTATGACTCTTTTTGTCACTTTCTGTCTCTATGTCCCTGTGTCCCCACCTCACCACTTGGTCCGTTTGTGACCACAGAGTGGCAGCAGTGCCCAGAGTTCAACAGTGCAGTCTCTGGGGCACCTGACAGCCTGGCCACTTACTAGCTATGTGACCTGGGGCAAGTCACTCGACCTGTCTATGTATGCCTCAATTAGCTCATCAGTAAAATAGGGTTGACAGCAATAAAATCTATCTCAGAGAGTGGCTATGAGGACAAATGAATGTGTGCCCAGCCCCCTGTAAGCACCATGTATGTATTGTTGAGATAGTTGTCATCATGGCTGGTTCTCTGGCTGCATCCATGGCAGTATCTGTGGCTCTTTTCTGTCTGTCTGCCTCGAGGTCTCAGGGTTTTTATATGTCTGTGGCTGTTTTAGGGATGTCTGTCTGTGATGTGTTTGACCAGTCAGCCGTTCTGTTAATAGCTCTGTTTGTCTGGGTATCCATACCTGGGAGTTCCCGTGTGTCATGGGTCCGTCCATGCCCACCTGTGTGTCCTTGTCTGTAGGTCTGCCCACACCCACCCACCTGCCCCACAGTGTGTCCATGCCTGACTATCTGTTGGTGTACCCACATGCCATGTCTGTGTCATTCTATGCCCAGGAGTGTCCGTGGTGGCCTCTGTCTGTCAAGCCTGTCTATGGACACATGTCTGTAGGCACTGGGCAGAAGGGCCCAGGGTGTGGACTCACAATGTCGGTACAGAGTTCTATGAAGAGGATGGTGATGCAGCCAAGGGGCAGAGGCACACTGACGGTGATGTAAATGAGGTAGGGTGTCAGCTCGGGGATGTTCTTGGTCAGCGTGTAGGCGATGGACTTCTTCAGGTTGTCGAAGATCAGCCGGCCTGCGGGGGTACAGCTGGTACCTCAGCCTCCCCCTAGGAGCTATATCCTGTGCCCACACTGCCTGCCCCCCTCCCTGGCCCAGCCCAGACCCTGCTCCACGCCGGTGACAATAGAGGCGAAATTGTCATCCAGCAGGATCATGTCGGCTGCATTTTTGGCGGCATCTGAGCCGGCGATGCCCATGGCCACACCGATGTCTGCCTTCTTCAGGGCCGGGGAGTCGTTCACACCGTCCCCCGTCACAGCCACAATCGCACCCTGCAGGGAGTGGGTGCCGGTGGGCCGGTGGTCAGCGAGCGGCCAGCCCAGGGCACCTGCCAGCCCACCCTCCGCAGCAAGGTCGCACCAGCCGCTGGCAGCTCTCCACGATCACCAGCTTCTGCTGGGGACTGGTGCGGGCGAACACCATCTCAGGGTGGGTACGCAGCACCTCGACCAGCTCTGCCGGGTCCATGTCCTTCAGCTGCATGCCATTGATCACACAGGCGCGGGCGTCCCTGGGGAGGGTGGTGGGAGGACCTTGCTAGGGTCTCACCGGTATGGGGTGTGGGATAAACTGTGGGGGGTGCTGAGGAGACTTACTTTCGATTGACCTGGTCCACGGGCACACGCAGGCGGGCAGCAATGTCCTCTACGGTCTCACTGCCTTCTGAGATAATGCCCACGCTGGCCGCAATGGCCTTGGCCGTGATGGGGTGATCACCTGTCACCATGATCACCTGTGCGGGGTACCAGGGAGACCCTTGACTCCTTCAGGTCAGCCCAGTCTCCCTGTCCTCCCTGGCAGGTGTCTGCGGATACTCATCCATTTATTCAACTAATCGTGACTGCCAAATATAAGCCTGGGATATAACAGGGACAAAACAGACAAAAATCCCTATCCTTGTGAAGTCAACAGAAAAAATATATAATAAAGAAATGAAGTAGACAATATTAGAAGGTGATAACTGCTAAGGGGTAAAAGAAAGCCTAGTAAATCGGATGGCAAGTGCAGAGTGGAGAAAGTAGTGGTTCAGTTTGAAGTGTGTCCAAGAAGGTGATATTTGAGCAAAGACCTGAAAGAGGTATGGGAGCTGCTGTGTGGAAATCTGGGGGAAAAGTGTTCCTGGCAGAGGAAACAGACAACGTAAAGACCCTGGGGTGAAAATGTGCCTGAACTGTGGAAAGAACAGCAGGGAGGCATGACAGGGGTGAGCAAGGAATAGAAGGCTAAGGGGTGAGCTTAGAAAGATGACACAGGACCAGATCTTATGGGGTCTGAGGGCTCAAGGGAAGGACTTGGGTGATGCCTGCTGGCACTTGCTCCATGCCCTTGACTTGTCTTTGGAAAACCAAACTTCAGGCTGCTGGTTGAAGAAAGGTCCCTGGCCAAGATTGGGCAAATGAGCCCAGATCTGGCCAAAGTATTTCTTCCCCAGGCCACAGTGACTGGTTCAGAGATAGATATGATGGCCTAATCTGGAACAGAGGCACTCTTTTTCTGTGGGATGTAAATTAGAGCTGCTGAGAAAGGTGGTGGTGGTGGTGGGGGGAGTATCTTTGACCCCAGATTGAAAGAACTGCTTGAGAATAAAGTCAGCAGAGAGAAAAGCAGAGCTGAGACACAGAGAAAAGCAACACCCTGATGACACCGAGCTCTTGGATCCACCTATGGTAGAAGCTTCATTTGCCAGAAAATTTCTGTTTCTGAGCCAATATGGGTCCAAGCCAGTTTTGGGTGAGTTTCTGGCACGGGATCCTCATCACCAAATACTGCAGTCCTCTGTCCCCCCTGCCTGGTCCTCTCCCCGGCATACCCGGATGCCTGCCGTGCGGCACTTGAGCACGGCATCTGGTACAGTGGCCCTGGGTGGGTCTATCATGGATACGAGTCCCGCAAAGCAGAGGCCGCTGCTTGGGAAGTTCATGGCCTCCACATCGAAGGCATAGCCAGGCGGGTAATCCTTCTCACTCAGGTACAGCTGGCAGAAGCCTGGCAAGAAATAGGGTAGTCAGAGAGGAGTCCGGGAGGACGTTCCCCCACAGGGCCAGGAGATGAGGGAGATAACCAGCACCGTGCACAAGACGCCTACAGCTGCCTGAACCTGTGCTTTACTCTTCACTCACATGATCTGAATTCACCCTGGCAGTCATCCTGCAGGGCTGTCGCATCCCCATTTTACAGACCCGGAAACTGAGGCTTAGAGAGGGGACTTTTCTTGCCAGAAGTCACACAGCAAGTGAAGGATCCAGCATTGAACCACAGGTCTGTGCTGTCCAGGGTCAAGGCAGGGGTTGGGGAAGTTTGAGGGACCAGTATAAAACTGGGGGAGATCAGAGTTCAGGACAAGGATTAGAGAAAATCTCGAGTTGAAGCAGGAATGGGGGAAAGGGGGGCTCACCCAGCACGCGCTCGCCCAGGCCTCCCAGGCTGAGGTAGGCGGTCTGGAAGGCCTCCCGCCACTGCTCGTCCAGTGGCAGCTCCTGGCCCTTGATGAGGATGGAGCTACAGCGCTCCAGCACACGCTCGGGGGCGCCCTTCATCACCAGTACGTGCCGTGGGTCCCGCGGGTCCTCCAGCGTGTGGATGGACAGCTATGGGCAGGGAGGGGGCGGGGCTGTGAGCAATGCCCGAGGCTTGGGGCGGGACGCTAACAGCAGAACCTGGAATGGGCTGGGTAGAGGCTGAAGGCGCCGCCCAGTGGTGGGGCTTGTGTGCTGGAAGGGTTCTTGGGAGAAGCTGAGGGTTAGGACTGGGCTAGGTGCGGGGTGAGAGTCTTGGGAACGGGGAATGGATCGAATAAGGGTCCTGAATCGGGCTGGGGGCGGGACTTGGGCAGGAAGAAGCTCCCACGGAGGACCTGAGAGCTGGGGTGAGAGTGAGAACCCGAAAGGGCTGTCGGCGAAGTGGACCGTGGGCGTGGCCTGGGGATGTGGGCGTGGCAAGACCGGGGAGCAGTAAGGGAACTGAGCCAAGCCCCTCTCTTGGTCAGCCTGCGAGTGGGCGGGGCTCTGTGGCGGGCTGGACTTGGCTGTGGCAGGGTCGGCCGCGGCGGGCTTCCCACCTGGAATTTATTGGTGGAGTTGAAGGGGATCTCACAGACTTTGGGGAAGCGTTCGCGGTAACCCATGGCATTGCCCAGCGTCAGCTCGGAGAACTTGAGCAGCGCGGTCTCAGATGCGTCGCCGATCACGATGCGCTGGGGGCGGGGGCCGGTGTCAAGTACGAACCTGGCTGCGCCGGATTCCCGGGATCCCCCGGAGCGCCGCCGGCCCTCACCTTGGGTACGGGCACCGCGTCCTGGCCCGACTTGAAGGCGGCGCGGTTGCACAGGGTGAGCACGCGGCACAGCGCCCGCCACGTCTCCGAAGACTGATCAAACGTCTGCCCTGGAGGCCAGGCGTCGGGGCTGGCCTCAGACCCGCGCAGGCCCCAAACCCAGAGCGGCGGCTCTTCCAGACAGGGACCAACCCCTATCCCTAGATCCAGGATAGGGTCGCCTCCCCAGATCTGGGGCCCAACCCCCTTCATGCCTTGGGACAGAACCTTCTCTCCAGACCTCACATGGAGTCTCCTTTGAGAGCCCAAGTCCCCTCCTTGACACCCCTCCCCCGAATCGTGATGGAACCCCTTCCCCATTAATACAAAACTCTTCCCAGGCTCCCTTCGAGGACTTCACCATCTACCAGGGATGCGCCCAGATGTACCCCAGCTCCTGCCCTCCCTCCCCCCACCTGACTGGTCTTCTGTGGTGTCAGCAGAGTGGATGTGGTTGTCAAACCACAGATGGGACACAGTCATGCGGTTCTGAGTGAGGGTCCCGGTCTTGTCAGAGCAGATCACTGATGTGGAGCCCAGTGTCTCCACTGCTTCCAGGTTCTTGACCACACAGTTCTTGCTGGCCAGCCGCTTGGCGGTCAGGGACAGGCACACCTGGGGAAGGGATGAGAAACCCAGTCGTCCAGACCAGTCCCCACTCCCACACCCACTTCCTCTGCTCCCAGCCCTCGGGAATCCTTTACCCCAGCCACAGGACTGCATATGCAGCATTTCTCTGGAACACCAGGCTTTTTCTTGCCTCCATGTCTTGGTCCAGCCTGTGCTTTCTATTTGGGACATATTCCCCAAACTGCCCCAGAAAAGAGTAGCAAGGTCCCCTGTCTGAAAGACCGCAGCGTGGTCTTGTAAGTTCTCTTGCCAACACAATTGAAATGAGAAATGAACTTTCCCTGAGCCTCCTCTAGGCCTGGCCTTAGGCTGGGTGCTGGCGATGGGAGGCCTGGGTACATGCCAGCTGCCCACGTCAGACCTCAGCCTCCCAGTCAAGACCCCACTTATGCATCTCCGAGACCCCAATGATTTGCCCAGGGCGTGGACTCAGCAACTGTTTACTGAATGAATGGATAGAGTAGGAGGGAGGATGGATGGATGGAAAAGTGGATGGGTAGACAGGGAGGTAAATAGGTAAAAAGAGAGCAAGATGGATGGGTGGAAGCCTGGATGAATGAATGAATAGATGGCCAGGCCTCTCTCCCCCCTGCACCCCTCGTCTTTCTCCCCAGCTCACCGTGACAGTGGCCAGCAGCCCCTCGGGCACATAGGCTACCACGATGGCCATGAAGAAGACCATGGCCCTCAGGAAGGTGTAGCCAATGCACATGGCCACCACAAAAAATGTGCCCCCAAAGAGGATGGCCAGCCCTGCGATAATGTCCACAAAATGCTCAATCTCGATAGCAATGGGTGTCTTCTCATTTTCTACTCCAGATGCCAGTGATGCAATGCGCCCAATGATGGTGCGGTCACCCGTGCTCACTACCAGGCCCTGGGCTGTACCTGAAGGGGGGGCAAGAGGGTGACTTAGGGCTGGAATGGCAGTCACAGAAGCCAGTGCAGGCAGTGTGGCCCAGGAAGAGGGTGGCAACAATGGGAGGTGGAGAGACAGGGTGATCTAGGAGGCAGTGTGTCTCGGGGGGTCAGGCAGGCAGGGGACTTACGGACCCTCAAGACACATGGTGGAGAAGAAGGCGATGTTGCGGGTCTCTAGGGGGCTCTCATGGGTGCACTCAGGCGAGCGGGTCTGTGGCTCAGATTCTCCAGTCAGCGAAGAGTTGTCCACCTTGCAGCCCTGGGCCACCAGGATGCGAATGTCGGCTGGCACTCGGTCCCCACCTTTCATTTCCACAAGATCACCCACCACCAGCTGGTCTGCATTGATCTGGAACTTGTCCCCATCTCGAATCACAGTGGCTTGCTGAGGAGCAGAAATACCAAGGGGAGGTGGGCAGGGTTTGAGGATGGAGGTTGCTGGGTGTAATAGGGATATGGGGAGGTGAAAAATGGGAAGAGATGGGGTGATGGAGAGAGACGAGGATCCACAGGGAGAGATGGGAGCCATGGATGAAGGGCAGAGCAGGTCTGATGGGAAGGGGCCAGAGAGAGGCTGCAGTCTCTGGAATCTGAAGAGCATGGGCACTGAGGGACCCACCTGGGGCACGAGGTTCTTGAAGCTGGCAATAATGTTGGTACTCTTGAACTCCTGATAGTAGCCAAAGCAACCAGTGACCACAACCACAGCAATGAGGGCCAGTGCCAGGTACAGCTGTATGAGAAGGAAATGGGGTTAGGGTTATAAGAAGGGGCCACCCACCTGCTCTCTGGTTCCCTGGTGTTCTAGGAGAACCTGAAGGTTTTTCTCCAGACTGCTGTGAAGTCTCATGCCCAGGATGCTGTATCCTGTGTTCCTGTCCCCATAATATTCATATCCTATGTTCAACTGCCCTGTACTCCCATTACCTTGTGTGCCTGTATCCCCGGCCCCTGAATCCTATGTCACCTATTTACCATGTGCCCATGTCCTGTAACTTGTGCCCCATGCCACCATGTACCTTGGTCTCATGTGTTCCCTTTTTCTGTGTCCACCAAGTATTACCTACCCCATGTCCACTGTCCTATATCCCCTCGAGTTCCCATATCCTGCATTCCTTCTGTCCCAAGTTTCATATTTTGTGTTATATAATCTACATGCCATTCTCTGTGTCCCCTGTGCCCAGTAGTTCCTTTATCCTTCTGGCCTCATTTCCATGTGTTTGTGTGCTCTATACCTCATGCTCCACTTTCTGGGTCCTCCATGAACAGCGTCCCCATGTCCCAAATCCCTGTGTGCAGTGTCTCCCCATATCTCCCCGTCCTTCTTCATGCCACTTGTCCTATCACCTTTCAAGCCCCTGTCCAGTGTCACAACATGTATCCCCTTTTTGACCATTATCATATGTCTAACATCTCCTTGTCCCACATCTCCAGTCCTCTGTGACCCTGTGCTTCCATGTCTAATGTCTTATATCTTTTTGTGTCCAAGGCTTTGAGTCTTATGTCCATTGTGTCCCCATGTCCTTATGTACCATGTCTGAGTCTCAAGCTCCCTTATGTCCTTGGTATGTCCCATGTCCTCATGTCCTGTTTCAAATCCATGAAACACCCCCAAGTCCACGTCATGAGTATTGAACTTTTGTGTCTTTATGTACCATCCAGTGTTCCCCATATCTGGGACTCATCTCATTGTTCCCTGAGTTCACTGTGACCTATGTCTTTGGGTCTATCCCTTGCCCCAGTGTTCTCTATCACCCATCATCCATGTCCTGGGACTGTATTTTCTTGTCTCTGCATCCCCATCCTATGTTCCCTGTGTCCTGTGTCCCTCTATCCCCGTGTCTGTCCCCCACACCCACCACTCACATTGTCGTCGGTGGTAAGGTCACCCTCACTGGCCTGGATGCCAAAGGCAATGAGGCAGATGGCAGCAGCCACCCACATGAGGCACTGCAGACCACCTGCCAGCTGCCGCGCAAACTTGACATACTCCGGGGTACCTTTTGGTGGCCTCAGCGCATTGGGCCCATCCCGCAACAGCAACTCAGCTGCCAGGCTTGCCGACAGGCCCTGGGGGGCATTGGGGATGGAGTCATGGTGAATGCTAGAAGGGCTTTCCTCTCCCCACATACCCTTCAGCGGGATCACTCCTGACTTTGTCTTCTTTCCCCTCTTTCCCTCTGTCTCTCTTTTCCCATCTCTGCCTTGTCTCCCATTTTCTCTCTCCAACTCTCTCTCTCTTTTCCTCCCACTTCCCTCTTTTCTCCTTTGTCTTTCTGTCTCTCTTTCTTTCTTCTCTCTGTCTCACTTCTCTCTCTGTCTTCCTTATTTCCCTTTGCCCATTTCTCTCTCCCTTATCCATCTCTCTCTGTATCTTTTTATCTGTTTCTCTTACTCTCTTTCTGTATTTGACCCTTTCTCTCTAATGCTCTTTCTCCCTAGTCTCTCTCTGTCTCACTCTCTATACAGATACACACTACACTCCTCTGTGTGTCTCTCTCCCCCTTGTCTCTTTCACTCTCCCTCTCTTCCCTGCCCCCTCTCTGTTCACGCCCTCCCCCCTGCCCCCAGCTCACCTTGGTCGCACTAGTCTTGTATTTCTGCTCCAGCTCCACCACTGACAGCTGGTGGTCATTCTGGGTGGGGAGGGCAGGGCACTCACTCTCGGGC
>PVIY010004441.1:25757-65792 GCA_004026745.1 Myrmecophaga tridactyla | reverse complement strand
CCACTGGAACCCCTGCCCCCAAATCCCCAGCCCCCAGCCCCACTCACCGCCTTCCCCATAGTGCCTGGCACAGCTGCCCTCCTTTGCCTAGACAGAGCCTAGGGCCTGGCTCAGCCCTGATATACCCAGGGAAGGAGGGGGTAGAGCAGGGCTGACCTGATTACAGCTGATTACAGGCCTCCTTGGAGTGACCTCTGGGCCTAACTGGCTTGTGCATTCCCTTCCGGGTTGCCCCAACCTGCCCAGATCTCACAGGGCTTCCTCTTACCTTGCGGCTGAGATCAGAGAACTGATGGGTACTGGAGAAAGCCATAATAATGACAACAAGAATAGCTACCACACAGTTCTGGTTATGTGCCAGAGGCTTCGGGGATTGATTTTTTCAGCCTTTCAACAACCCTTCAAGGTGGGCTCTGTTTTTATCCCCACTTTACAGATGGAGAAACATTACAGATGTGGCACAGAGGGGTTAAGTTGCCAGTCCATGGTCCCCAAGATGGGATGTGATAGAGTCAAGACTCAGAGCCAGGTGATCTGGCAGCAGAGTGTCCGCTCTTAGGCCCCAGAGCACACACCTGGTCAACTGGGATGCTCACAACAGGCCCTCTAAATGGGCTTTTGCCATTTACTGAGCGTTTCCTACCTACTGAGCTCTGCCCTGTGAGTTTTATTCAACTTGTTGCATTAGTTCTTCCAACAGCCTGGGAAGTTTTGTCCTGTTAGCCCCCATTGTACAGATGAAGAAACCGAAGCAAGGAAAGGTAAAAGACTCTGTGTCATGTTTTCATAATCAAGTGGCTCTTACGTGGTGCCACCAATGAGAAACTCCAGACTTCCCAGCAGCCCTGCTGGCTGGGTGCCTGACATGGTACAAATGACCTTGCAGTTCTTTGTAGAAAACACCTGAGAGAGTGGCCCCATCGTTCCCATAGTGCAGAAGGGGATACTGAGATTTGCAGAGGTTAGAGAAGGGTCCCAGAGGCACTGTGCACACCCAGATGCAGCCAGCACAGCTCCCCACCATTCCCATAACCCGACCCAACCTATCCAACTGGGAAAGCTGAGGTGCAAGGTGGGGGAAAGATGTGTCCAAAGGTCCTGGCACGAGCTCAGACTTGAGGTCTGGGAAGCCTCTCCGAGTACCCCAGGCAGGGATCTCTGCAGGCAGCAATGAAGAGCTGGGCTGGCTCAGAGGGTGGGTGCCTGCAGGGGCAGGTGTGGGTGTCTCTGATAAGATAATTGCCTTGGTGATGCCCTTCTCCTCTGGAGTAGGTCACCTGGGAAAGTCAAAGCTGTGGGGCGGCTTGCTCCAGGAAAACTGCTAGAGAAGACGCAGACTGACTGCCCTTGCAGGGACACGCAGGCTGACTGCCCTTGCAGGGAGTCCATGTGCTCCCTGGGTCAGCTCCATCTGTCTGTAGCGCATGTGTAAAACAGCTTGCTGCTCCTCTGCCTACAACCCGCCAAAGCCTTCCCTTCCCACTCAGGATAAAGTCCCCAATCATCCCTGGGCCCTCCAAGACCCTGTAAGATCTGGCTCCACATTGCCTCTCCTGCCTCAATATCTACCAGGGCTCCCCTGACACTGGCCTCCCAGCAAGGTTTTGTGCAGGCCAAGGTCATTCCTGCTTCTGGGCCTTAGCACTTACAGCTCCTTCTGCCCAGTACCCTCTTCCCCAGAGATCTACATGGCTCGTTACCACCTTCTTCAGGTCTCAGCTCAAATGTCACCCCTCCCAAGAGGCCCCCCTGTAATACTGCAGCCCTATCACACTCCATCCCCATACCCAGCCTTATTCACCCTGCTTATCCCAACCTGACATTGTCTTTTATTTTTATTGCAGTCTACCTTGTCCACTAAGAGGAAGAAGGGGACTTGCTTTTGTTTACTACTATATACACAGCGTCCAGGACGGTGCCCCTTAGATGCAACAGTAGATGCTGTGAATGTTGAATGTTGGCCAGGATGGTCTCACCGGTGGATTGGGAATGTTCACCAACAACCCCAGAGCACTGGACAGGATCTCAGGAAGTCTCGGTCAGTGGGGACTCCTTGGGTGCCCTGCCTGGGCCCCAGCCCATCTGCCCTTGCCCAGCAGCCTCTCCTCCCCCACCCCCCTGCAAAATGTCCAGAGCTTGGGGCAAATATGGGGGCAGATTAGGGACCCCACAGTCTAAATTACAGATAGAGGGACTGAGACACTGTCACTGGCGGCTGACTTGTGATACTGTGCAAACCTTTGCTGAAACTCAGGTCTGTCCTTCTCTGTTCTTTACCTTGTTTGTCTTCTCTTATTCACCTTTCTTCATTTTAATTTTCTCCTTTTTATTTTGGAGCATTGCAAACTTACAAAAGTTATGTTGATAGCAAAATGAACTCCTGCCTACCCTTCACCCAGTGGAACAGTCTTGCCACATTTGTCCTTTCTCTTTGTGCGTTTGTATGTGCGCATTTTTTTCTTTTAATTTTGAGAGAATCGTTTGAGAGTAAGTTGCACACACAAGGCCCACTTACCAATATTCAAATTCAGGACATTAACATTGACATACCATTAACTCACATAAAGAATATATTTGCATCTCCCTGGGTTTTCCACTAATGTCCTTTTCCTGGTCCAGGATCCAATCCAAGATCAGATTTTGCATTTATTGTCGCATCTCCTTGGTCTCCTCCGATTAGTAACAGTTCCTCAGTTTCTCTTTGTTTTTCATGACCGGGGCATTTTGGAAAAAGGTCTCAGTCAATTATTTTGTAGAATCTCCCTCGTTTGTGTCTGCTGATGTTTTCTCTCAATGAGATTCAGGACATATACTCGGGCAGGAACATCACAGAGGTGATGTATGCTCTCGATAGAGCAGCGTGTCAGGATGTACCTCTTTTTGATTCCTTAAACAGTCCAGAACAGAGAGGACCAAGGGGTTTAAGAAAGAGTTAGAGTCATTCCATGACCCCTTTATTTTCTATTCAACATCACAGCCAGGCTGGCCCACTCTCAGCTGTGATGGTGGGAAAGTCACCAAAACACTTCCTTACACACTGGGGCCTCCTGAACCTCCTGAGTGGCCCCCGTCCCTTCCCCCAGCCCCAGACCCACCACACCCAACACTGAAAGGGACAACCTGGCCCGACTTGACCCTGCTCCAGCCCCATGGCCTTGTCCATTCTCACTGATCAACTTCCAGACCGGATTGAGGGCTAAATATTTTTACCAGCCCCCAAGACTACTCAGCCTTCGGAGGGTCACCAGGTTCCGTGTCACTGGGGATCTGTGCTCATACATTTATTCTTTTACAGTCCATTCAAGCAATACTAACCCCTGTCCTTTGGGAGGTGGACACAGGGGCTCCTGCCACAGGAGGGATCTGAATGAAACAAGAGGTGTGCCAGTGTCTTTGGCACCCTCGAGTGCAGACGCGTGGACTGTGTGACCTGAGACCGGTTCAGGCTGAAGTGCACATTTCTCTCTTCTGTTTGCCCCCAAATTAAGCAGCAAGCTAATGCATCTCACAAGAAGATGGCAAGCATGACTCAATCCATTTACCGCAATAATGCAAGATTTCTCTGCCCCTGGGGCACCTATAGATCTCACGGTGACTCTTCTGAGAACAATCAACAAATCAGGATTGAGAAAAAAAACAAAAACAAAAAAACCCATCTTCTTGAGAAAGAGTCCGTGGGGGATGGGCTATAAAAAGGATGGTGTGTCTTACGTGGGTTTAAAGGGGAATTTGAACCAGAGTCAAAACACTACACACCCCTTGGGACTCACAGCACCCTACAAAACCTGCTGGGATCAGACCACTGGCTATCCTCCCTCTTCCCACATGCCAGCCCCCACTTCATGCTTTACAATTCAGACCCCTCAAGCTTTCTATTTTTCAAAATAATTATTTCAGGACCTTGATACATGCAGTTCTGTCTGCCTGGAGCACCCCCACATTCCTGGAAACCTTCCCGGAAACTCTCCCCATCCTGCCCAACCGTTCACCCCAGACTGGGTCAAGCATTTCCCTCAGCCCTCGCAGTCCCCTTGGGGGGCCCTCCTCACTCTGGTGACACTCCTCACTCTGCCCGCTGGACTGGGAAGGCAGTGCCAGGGGTCTCTTAGGCACAGCTGTGTGCCAAGGTGGTGAGATGAGAGCTTGGGAATGTTTGTTGAGCAAATGAATGAATGAGCGTATGTCCTCTCTAACCTTTCCATCATAGCCTAGGCTGCCCCCTCACACCCCACCCCAACATCTTGTACTTATTCCTGCTGATCTTTTGGGTATCAGATAAGTTATCATCTCCTTTGGCAAAGCTTCCTCCATGCCGCAGGTTGGGTCTCTGTGCCTCCCCTGCCCCGGTTCCAACCCTTCTGACCCATGATTCCTCCATCACAACCCTGACCACTCTGGGCCATCAGTATTTGGTGATATTCCATTTCCTCCCAGATTCCCTGATGACAAGACCAGGGATGTCCCAGTCACCACCATGTGCCCTGCATCTGCCCAGCCCAAGGCCAGCCCAGGCTGGCCTCAGGGAGTGTTTGCTGAGTGCAAGAACTCCTCGTGACTGGAACTCTTATTAAGTGTTTGCGTCTCTCTGATAAGATAATGGACTCAGCAATGCCCTTCACCTCCTGGCCAGGGCAATCCCCCTCAGCCCTGGACCTGGAAAGACTGAAGCTAGGGGCTGGGAGGGCAAGGTCCTTGCTGTCTCCCTGCTTTTCAAGCTGGGCATGGGAGCAGACAGAGTCAAATGTGGGGAGGGCAAGGTCTAGCCCCCAGTCTGGCTAAGCGGCTAGTCAGGTCTCCTCTCCTACCTTCATCCAGATGTGAGATCACCCATCCTGGGCCTGGGTGTAGAGCCCTCTGCTTCCTCGGGAAATTGCCAGACCATCCTTATCCTGGAATCTTAAAATCATATCCAAAATTCAACCATCTCTCCTTTCTCCATTGTCCCACCCTGGTGAAGCCTCCATCCTTTCCAAATGCACGACTGCACAGCCAAAGGGCCCAACAGTCAAAAAAAAACTCCCCAGTCAAGTAACCCTTCAGCCAAGGGTGTACCAGCCAAGGGAACTTCCAGCCACGACTCCCACCAACCAAGGATCCTCCAGCCCAGCAATTCAGCACCAAGAGAATCTCTTGCTGAAGAGCATCCCAGTCACTGACTGGCCTCTTAGTCACTCCCAGCCTTCCGATCTGTCTTCCCCCAAGGCCTTCACTTTCCTGTTCTGGACTCCTGTAGCCCATAGTATAGGGTCAATGTTCAAGGAGAATATCAAGAAAGTTTTTTTACTAAAATACTTATTCTACTTTATACCTTCAGCATTGTGTCTGGGTACAGGGGTGTGTGCATATTGTTGTTGTTTTGTTTTCACTGTTATTTTCACTCTGGATCCATCCTTTTATTTGTTTATGAACTCTGGTGCTTGCCAGACTCATATGGGATATGGAATGGAACAAAGCAGTCTTGCCTAAATTTCTGTTATTCTCATCTGCACTATTTGTATGTAGTACTTCTCTTTAAGTTGACTCACTTTAAAAAAAAAGTTTAAATAAATTGCTTTCAAAAAGAAACTTTGTATTACTAAGGAATTAAAAAAAAGAAAGAAAGAAAGAAAGAAAAACCAAAACAATATATCTCTGGCTATCAAGACAGAATAACCCTAAACTTAAAACGGATCTATGCTGTTAAATTATAGCCACTTTCACCAGGCTCTTCTCTTAGCTCTCCAGCCACCCACCATCCGTGTATTGACAGGGCCTAATTTGCTTATACTTTGAAATATCCATGGCCCTCAAGGTTCAGTTCTCAGCTCTCCTCTCATCTCACGGTATGTGATATTCCTGGATTATCTCCTCCCTACCCACCATTACAAGTTCATGGGGGTGATAATGAAATAATGAGGTGTCCTCCAAGACCTCAAAATCATGGGACTTGTAAAGTGGAAGTCATTGTTGGAGACAAAGTGGGACTCTAGTGGGGAACTCATTGTTCCCTAATGAGTAACCCTAATGTGGAACTTGTTGGAGAGTCCATAGGAATGGATCATTAGCTGTTGTATCCCTTGTCTGGAGGAATTTCAAACCCCAGGATCACATTCCTGGATGTAATAGCCAAGGATGAAATAGCCAAGATAGTTTATGATCAGTCTTGGCTAAAAGAACAAATATCACGAAATGACAGCAACTTAGGGACCCCATCCTACTCACAGCTGATGGTAGAATCTAATGGAAAGTGTTCCTTCTTCTATGCTCTAAAAGAATTTTGCCAAGATTACTATCATTTCTTCTTTGCATGCTCAGTAGAATACACTAGTTAAGCCTGTTAGGCTGAGAGGCTTGTTCGGTTTTATTTTTTTTAAATATTTAAATTTGGACTATCGCTATGTCCTTTTATATGTCAGTTTCAGTGAGGTGTGTATCTCAAAGAATCCATCTGTTTCATTTAAATTGTCAAATGTATAGGATTGTTGTGTCTTCCTCTTGAATTGATCATTTTTTAAATTATGAAAAATATTTATTCCTGAGGGCACTCCTCTTAAAGTCTACTTTATCTGATATTAATATAGTCACATCACCTTTCTTCTGGTTATGGTTTCCATGATATAAGAGGCAAAATGATGCTTTCCCCTGCCCCAAAGGTGTCCTCAGAACCTATAAATATGTTACCTTACATGGAAAAGGGATTTTGCAGGTGTAATTAAGTTAAGAATCTTGTGATGGAGCTAATTACCTCAGGAAAGGCAAAGGTAATCACAAAGATTCTGAAAAGTGGAAGAGAGAGACAGAAGAGGAGAATCAGAGGAAGATGTGACTATGGAAGAAAGGCAGAGAGATTCAAGCTGTTTGTTTTAAAGATGGAGGAAGTGGTCCAAGACCAAGGAATGTGAGAGGACTTTAGAAGTTGGAAAGAACAAGGAAATAGATTCTCTCCTAGAGCCCCCAGGAAGGTACACAGACCTGCTAACCACTTGATTTTAGCCCTGTGACACCCAGATTGAATTTAGAGATCCTACAGAATTAGGATAAGAGAATAAATTTGTTTTGTTTCAAGCCACCAAGCTTGCGGTAATTTGTTAGGGTAAAAATAGGAAACTAGTGCCCAATGTAATATCTTTTCTAACCTTTGAATCTTAACATTTGTGTCCTTTTGTTTAAAATGTCTTTTATAAACTGCATATAGTTGGGTCTTTCAAAAAAAATCTACTTAGACAATCTCTACTTTTTAATTTTAATGATCAGTGCATGGTATTGAATGTAACTACTGACATTGTTGGATTCAGGCTACCATCTTGCTATGAATTTTACGTCTCATCCTTTCTCTGTTCCATTGTTCTTCCTTACCCACTTTCTTATGAATTAATCAAATAGAATTTTTATTTTACATTTTATCTCCTTTTATTTATTTATTTATTTTTTTGTTTTTCTAGAAATGGCTGTATAACTCCTTAACTTATAAAGTATTTAACTTCTTCACATACATTTTAAGAAACTCACAACAGTGTAATTCCATATATCCCCACACTCTTTGTGCTATTGTCATAAATTTTATTTCCTCATTGTTAAAACATGTATTATTGTTATTGTTGCTCTAAATAGGCAATTGCCTACAGTTTCATGCTTCCATTAGGAAAATTTCCCTTCAACCTGTAATACTTACTTTAATATTTTTTGTAGCATGGGTTTTCTGGTAATAAATTCACTTAGGTATTTTTTTGTTTGCTTTCTTTTGTTTTGGCAGTCAATGTGTTAGTATTGCCTTGATGTTTTAAAAGATATTTTCACAGAATATAGAATTCCAGGTTTGCAGATTCATTTCTTTCAGCACTTTGAAGATGTCATTCTATTGTCTTCTGGTTTCAATTATTTCTGATTAGAAAACAATCTTGAAATTTTTTTGTTCCCATGAAGTTGAGATATCTTTTTTTCCTGTGCCTGCCTTAAAGGTTTTCTCTTTATAGTTGGGTTCAGGAGTTTGGTTATGACATTACTAGAGGAGAATTTACTTAATTTATCCTGTTTGAGCTTTTCTGATCTTCTTAAATCTATAGGTTAATGCTTTTCAAGATTTTTTTTGGAAATTTTTCAGCCATTATCTCTTTGAAAATTGCACCTGTTCTGTTCTGGCTTCCCCCTACTTATAGAAGTCAGATTATAACTGTGTTTGACAATTTGATAATGTCTGATAGTACTCCATGTTATTTTCCCCTCCTTTTACTCTCTGTGCTTCAGTTTGGATAATTTATTATTATTATTATTTTTTTGCATGGGCAGGCACCTGGAATCAAACCCAGGTCTCCAGCATGACAGGTGAGAATTCTGCCTGCTGAACCACCATGGCCCCCCCCCCTGGATAATTTCTACTAAAGTGATTTTTAATTCATTAATCTTTCATTTTGCATTCAGGATGTTGTTAAGCTCATCAAAATATTTCTTAATTTCAGATATTTTATGTTCCAGCTGTGCATTTGGAGGTCCTCCAGTTTTCAGTCTATCACAACAACCCACTTGCCCTTGAAAAGCTTTGCTAGTTTCTATTTCTCTAGCACAATCTCTTTGTCACAGGCTCAATTCTGTATCTGCCAGTGCCAACATTTGGCAAATATCCTCAGAGGAAAGAAAAATTGACCATTTCTGCTCACTTAAGAAGGGTTCTTCACACCATCAAGAAAGTGAAAAGGCAACCTAAAGAATGGGAGAAAATTATACACGAGTAATGACTTAACTGAGAACACAATGAAGGAAAGAATTCCACTCAAAATAGCATCTAAAATAACCAAATCTGTAGGAAAAAGCTTAACCAGAGATGTTAGGACCCTGTATACAGAAAACTACAAAACATTGCTAAAGAAAATCAAAGAAGATCTAAATTGATGGAAAGACTTTCCATGCTCATGGACAGGAAGGTTGAATGTCATCAAGATGTCAGTTCTACCCAAACTGATCTACAGATTCAATGCAATGCCAGCCAAAATTCCAATAACCTACTTTGAAAACTTGGAAAAGCTTGTTATCAAATTTATTTGGAAGGGAAAGAAGCCTCAAATAGTTAAAGATACCCAAAAAAGAAAAGCAATGTGGGAGGACTATCCCTTCCTGACTTTCAAACTTATTATAAAGCCGCAGTAGTCAAAGCAGCATGGTATTGGCACAAAGATAGAAATATCAATCAATGAAACTAAATCAAGAGTGCAGAGACAGAGCACCAAATCTATGGTCAACTGATCTTCAACAAGGCCTCCAACTCCACTGAATTAGGACAGAATAGTCTTTTCAATAAATGGGCATGGGAGAGCTCTCCTTATAAACTCTCCCTCTACCCCATAAACCCTCCCTATCTCCCACAATCCCTTCTCATAAGTCCTTCCCTGATCTGTACTCCCTCTGGGACCCAATAAGCCTCTCCATTTCTTCATGTAAATCCCTCTCTGTCCATTCCAAATCTCCTTCTTGTGACCTAATAACCTCTTTGTGGTTCCTTTCTAATCCCTTCCCTGTCCCATAAAACAGTTTCTCTGTCCCACATAAGTTTCTTCTTGTCTTCCCATACCGTTTTCCAGTTCCCCTTTAATCTCCTCAATGCCTCCACATTAAATCCCTTCCTTTTCCCAAAAATCCTATAATTTCCTATAATTAGTGACCCTAATTCCCTCCTGGTCACCTGCTAGCCCCCAAATTATCAAGATTCTTTTTTTTTTCTGTATTGATACATAGTTGTCTCATTAGCATTAGTTGACAAAACTTCCCTTTCCCCATTGCATTGGATTGGCAACTTGTCTTAGGTGAAGGTGTACACATAGGTCTACGTCTGCATTCTCTATTTTGCTTCACCAATTGCTTTGTCTTTCTTTACACCAGCACACACTGTCAGGATTACTGTAGCTTTATAGTAAGTTGAAAACTGAGTAGTCCTCCAACTTGACTCTTCTTCAAGATTGTTGTGTCTCTTCTAGAAGCTCTGCATCTCTATGTAAATTTTAGAATCAATTTTTCATGTTCTATACAAATGCTTGTGTTGTGTTTATTGCTTCCCATCCTTCCAGTGGAACAATTTCTCAGGCATCTTGAGACAGCCTTTCTAACCCAGCTTCCAGCTACACATGTAGGTCTAAATTCAGCACGTGTGGAAGAAATTGACAGGTAGGAAAATCCCACTGCACACGTGGGGCGTCTTCAGATGCTAATTATCATGTCCCCCCAAACAGCCATTCAAGCTTCACTGCATTTGCTCTCACCTAGCAGGGTCCCTCGGTTTGTGGCTAGCCCAGTTTTCTACCTCCTATCCCCAGATTCAACGAGTGCTCCAGTTGGGAAACTAAACCACTGATTTCACTCAAATGGGAAGGATTCTTTATTCTCTAGAATTTAGTTCTTTTGACTTCTTTGAATGCACAGCTCTTTCTTGTTCTTAAAAAATACATGAATTTATTAGTTTATCCATTACTTTTTCTAGCTATTATGGAGGAAGACCTGTTATATCCAATTTAGGCATGGAACTCGTTTCTTTTTTTTTTTTTTAACATTTTTTCATTGTGAAATATAATATATATACAAAACAGCAATAAATTTTGAAGTATATTGTAACAAATAATTATAGAACAGATTTAAGAGTTTGGTATGGGTCACACTAATTTGTTAAATCCTATCTTCCCTGTTATAACTCCTCCTTCTCTTTTTTTTTTTTTTTTTTTTTTTTTACATGGGCAGGCACTGGGAATTGAACCTGGGTCCTCTGGCATGGCAGGTGAGCATTCTTGCCTGCTGAGTCACCGTGGCCTGCCCTCCTCCTTCTCTTTTGATTCTTCTCCTAATCTTTAGGGGCATTTGGGCTATGCCTATTCTAACATTTTCATGCTGGAAAGGGGGATGGACAATATGGGATAGGGGGATGGAACTAGTTGATGTTCTTGGAGAAGCTGGCCCCTCTGGGTTTCAGGACTTATCTGGCCTAGGAACTATCAGGAGGTTGTAGCTTTCTGAAAAGTAATTCTAGTGCATGAAACTTTTGTAGAATCTCAGATAAAGCTCTAGGTGTTCTTTAAGGTTAAAAGGAATGGTGTGTTGCTTGGGGGTTGGCAAACCGTGGTAATTAGCAATATCTAGCTGAAGCTTGTGTAAGAGTAGCCTTCAGAATAGCCTCTCCACTCTGTTTGAACTCTCTTAGCTTCTGATACCTTATTTTGTTACAATTCTTTTCCCTCTTTTAGTTAGGAAGGCATTGTTGATCCCACAGTACCAGGCTCATCCCTGGGAGTCATGTCCCATGTTGCCAGGGAGACTTTCACCCCTGGATGTCATGTCCCATGTGTATGGGAGTGGATAATGATTTTACTTGCAGAATCGGGCTTAAAAAGAAAGAGGCCACATCTGAGCTACAAAAGTTTTTTGAAAGTAACTCTTAGGCATAATTATAACTATAGTCTTAGCTTCTCCAGTACAAAAATAAATTTCATAAGAGCAAGCATCAAGATCAAGGGCTTGGCGTATTGACTTGGAAGTCCCTTAATATTTGGACAAGTGTCAGGGATTTCCCTGGTGGAAAAGTTTAATAGCTCCATATTTTTTCTCCAGTCCCTTTCAGGGTAATTAAAATACTTTTTAATTATCTGCCCAACATACTCTGGGATGTATCTGGATATTCCCTTAAACGCTACAGAATCACAAGCCCTCATTCCCATTCTGGGCTCCACGTGTTTGGGTTGTTTAAATGAGCTATCCAGACAGGTTGAGATACGTTATGCGCTACAGAAAATGTAGATTTTGGACAAAATAAACCTCTCTTCCTTTGGACTCATACAGTAGATGAAGCTCTAAAATATGGACAATGTTATCTTTACCCCCGTATTCTGATTCACCTTTGCCCCCACTCAGTCAGCCTCATTCTTATCTCTAATTGAAACCTGATCTCTTTTATAGCTTCTTTATTGTTGTATGTAGCTGCTGACTTTCAGAGCTGCAGAACTCCAGCTGTGAGTCTTAGGTAGCCAAAGTTCGGGGAAAATACCAGGTTATAATATATAGCATAGTATCTCAAAATCTAGAAATAACATTTACAGCTCTGGGCTAAATGTGTCTGCTATAAGAGCTTACAATCTAGGCCCCAATTTTCTTATAAGTATTTTCTAAAAGAGACCATACAATATTTGTTCTTTCGTTTCTGGCTTATATTACACCACATAACATCCCCAAGGTTCATTCACCTTGTTGCATGCCTCATGACTGTGTGGAACTCAGGTTTCATTAAAATGGAAACCACAAGTTGTGTTTTGTCAATAAATCAGAACCTGTGTTTTGTCACTGAATACCTCCAATTACTTCCCTTCACACTAAAAATCCAACCTTCTTACAACGACCTTCAATGTTCTGTGTGATCAGGCCCTTACCCACATCTCTGAATTCACTTCTTAGCACTCTCATTGCTATGCTCCAGCACCACTATCTTTCCTTATCTCCCAGGGACAAGCCCGGCTCCTTCCTGCCTCAGTCTTTGCACCTCCTATTATGACTGCAACACTTTTTTCTTGGATCCTTCTATGGCTCTCTCCTCTCACTTGAGGTCTGTTCTAGTTTGCTAGCTGCCGGAATGCAATATACCAGAAACGAATGACTTTTAAAAAGGGGAATTTAATGAGTTGCTAGTTTACAGTTCTAAGGCCGAGAAAATGTCCCAATTAAAACAAGTCTATGGAAATGTCCAATCAAAGGCACCCAGGGAAAGATACCTTGGTTCAAGAAGGCCGATGAAGTTCAGGGTTTCTCTGTCAAGTGAGAAGGCACATGGCAAACATGGTCAGGGTTTCTCTCTCGGCTGAAAGGGCACATCGCGAATACGGTGTCATCTGCTAGCTTTCTCTCCTGGCTAGAGAGGAGAGTTTCATGAAGCTCCCCGGGAGGCGTCTTCCTTCTTCATCTCCAAAGGTCACTGGCTGGAGGACTCTCTGCTTCGTGGTGCTGCAGCATTCTCTGCTCTCTCTGAATCTCCCTCTCCAAAATGTTTCCTCTTTTATAGGACTTCAGAAACTAATCAAGACCCACCCATATGGGTGGAGACATGTCGTCCCCTAATCCAGTTTAACAACCACTCTTGACTAAATCACATCATCCAGGGAGACGATCTCATTACAGTTTCAAACATACACTATTGAATAGAGATTATTCTACCTTTATGAAATGGGATTTATATTAAAACATGGCTTTTCTTAGGGGGCATACTTCCTTTCAAACCAGCACAAGGTCACAACTCAGATATTAGCTCCCCCAGGAGGACTTTTCTGAGCACTCTGTCTTAAAAGGGTCTTACTCTTCCTGCTCCCCCAGTTTCATAACATTAACCATGACCTAGAACTGTGCAGTCCAGTGCCACTAACACATGTGGCAAATTAAATTTAAATTTAAATTAACTATACTTAAATAAAAAATTGAAATCTTTGGTTATCTTAGCCACATCCCAAGCTTTGGTAGTCACATGTGGCTAATAGCTACACTGTTAGAGAAGATTATAGAACATTTCTATCACTGAAGAAAGTTCTATTATACAACACTAACCTAGAACTTTGTAGATCTACATTTTACTCTTTATTTTCTGTCTTCCAAATACAATTTGGAAGTTTTAAGTTAGAGATATATCATCTGTCTGAATCAGCAATAAGTCACTAAGCCCTACAACAGTGCCTGGGACCCCATGGTCATTAAATGTTTATCGAATGTATGAATGAGCCCCGTGGTACTTAGCAAAGTAGACACACAGGGGCATGACTATTTAAGTACACAAGCATATAACAGAAGAATAAGAAAGCAGAAACCTCCACATAAAATGTATTGCTCTTTAAAATGCTGATGGAGGGGAGACTTTCTCTAGCACAGGCAAATTACTGATATCCAAGTTAAAAATGCTTGAGGGGACCCAGAAGGTGCAGTCCATGAGTCTCTGAGGGACGCAGACCTTCCGAGTGATCTCATTTTTTCTGTTTTAATAAACCGACTGTAACGGAGGAAATGATCAAAGTGGAGCCCACCAGGATGCTGGCAATGCTGAAGCCCAAGGCCAATCTGGAATTCATCTTTGCTTTTCTTAGATTTCCAAGGAAGTTGGCTTCTCGGGTCTGTGCGGGTGAAGGTAGGCAGGTGGGAGGACAGATGTGGGAGAGAGGCATCCCTGGGGCGGGGTGGGGAGGGCACTGGGTAGTGCAAGGGAGGGGAGGGGAGGGTTCAGTCCCTGAGGGAACAATGCAGGAAACAAGGGGCAGTGGGCCTTAGAAAGGAGCAGAGAGGGCTCCTGCAGAAGGCAGCACCAGCATCTAGATAGTAAAAAGGGAGGGGACAAATTCCTGAGGAGTAAGATGGCACTGGGGAGAAGCAGGGAGGGAAATGGAAAAGAGGTCCCCAGGTCTGGGGACAAAGGGAGTCATGGTAGCTGCGCAGTACCTACCTTGAAGGAGAACAGGATGGCCGGGACTGCCAGCAGCATGAAGAAGAAGGTAGAGATGAGGGAGAGGAGTAAATAGTCCTTTTGTGGGGGATTCAGGGACATCACGAAGATTGGTGGTAATGGATGGATCACAGGTATCGGGGTGGGCGGCTGTACCAGGTAGACCTGCAGTTTCTGATTGACCGGCTGGATGGGCTTGTCCGGCTCTGTTGGGGTGATCTTTAACTCAAGGTCACTGGAGCCAGCCACAGTGTCCATGGACTCTAGCCTGAGGGGCAACACTGGGCAGGCAGAATCTGCAGGAAGGGAGAATGGGGCCAGGAGAGAGGACATCTGAGTTTCAGAGAAATGGGCACCAGCCAGAACGAGCCCACTAGCTAGAAGGCCACTGAAAACTGACACCGTCTTAGAGCGGATGGCCTGGCTCCCGAGCCAGGGAACAGGCAACCCACCCACTTCCATGTTCCCATGTCCCCTACTCAGCCTTCTCTGTCTTCCTATGACCTCTCTCCACGGAACTCATAACCTCCTCGTCTTCCTCTAACTGCTACACTTTTCTCCTCTAAACTCCCCACCCGCGACACTCCCCCACTCTTTCCTGAGAATTCCTCACAAACCAAGTGAATGTCCTGGGAAGCCTTTCAGTCCTCAGGCCCTGATGCTGCCCTGGCGATTTGAGTCACGTGGCCGTGGCCTCACTGTTAGCCACCACTTCATTATGATTGGCTGGTTCTGTAAAGATACACGGCAAACATTCAGATCCTGCTTCTGATTGGTTCAACCTATGTAAGGGGTGTTACCCAACCCCACCCTTTTCTGCCTGCCCTCTTGATTGACTCAATGACTAAGGGTGTGCATTGCTGTTATTTGTCATTTTTTCATTTTGAAATCTGATTGGCTCAATACATAGTGTGCGGGTTTCACTGGCTGGTGTAGTCGAGGTCTGAGAGCAATGGCGAAGTTCTTGGTTCTCTTAGGAGCCTGCTGAACCCTGGGCCCTGGGCTGGTGGTGAGGGCCTCATGGTGAGCCAGGCAGACAAGACCACAGCTCTCTGGGAGTTCATGGCTGATTGGAGACAGAGGGAAAACACCCAAATAAATAAATGAAATTATTTAATTGAGGGCCAAGAGCTATGAAGGGAATTAAAAAAAACGGGGAAGGAGAGGGGTCCAGGAAGAAGACCTGGGGGTGGAGGCAGGGAAACAAGGCCCCTCTGAGAAGGGACCATCTGAGCTGAGACCTGAAGGAGGAAAGGAGTGAGCTGCCAGCAGATCTGGGGTGAAGAGTCTCAGTAGGGGGAACAACAAAGACACAGGCCCTGAGGTGGGAAGGAGATTGGTGAGAACAGAAGTAAAGGAAACGGCAAGGCAGCTGAACTCAGTAATGGGCCTAGGTGCATAAAAAGCACATGCCACTGCATATATTCAAATACACAGATAATCTGAAAGTCAACAAGTCCTCCTTAGAATTTTTTTAATGTGTATGTCAGTTTGAAACTATTAGGTACCCCCAGAAAAGCCACATTTTAATCCTGACCCAAATTTGTGGGGCCAGACCTATTGTTTAGGGTGGGAAACTTTGATGGTATTGTTTCCATGGAGATGTGACACATCCAGTTATACGTGTGACTTTTGATTAGATGGAGATGTGACTCTACTCATTCAAGGTGGGTCTTAATTAGTTTACTAGAGTCCTTTAAAAGGGGAAACATTTTAGAGAAAGCACAGATGTAGATGCTTGGGGAACAGTTGCTTCAGAGCTGACAGAGACACAGATGTTTGGAGATGCTTGGAGCACCAACAGAGAGAGCAGATGTGTGGACACAGGCAAAGCCCAGCAGACATTGCCATGTGCCTTCCCATGATCTCATGGGAAGCAAGCCAGAACCTGAAGTTGTGTGTACCAGAGGAGCTACGACCCACAGATGCTTAAAGAGGAAACCACTGGCATCAGAAGCTGGAAGCAACAGAATCAGGAACAAGGACCAGCAGACACCAGTCACATGTCTTTCTTGAGTCAAGGTATCTTTTGCTGGATGACTTAGTTTGGACATTTTTTTAGCCTCAGAACTATTAAACCTGCAACTTATTAAATTCTCTTTTTAAAAGCCATTCCATTTCTGGTATATTGTTTTCTGGCAGCTTAGCAAACTAAAACAGCCTGGAATGTTTTCAACATTTCCTTTGTGTTACAGCCCTGGGTGTGGTGTTTGGAGAGACCCAGATAGGTGAGGTATCTGTGTTTATCCCCTTGAAGAGTTAGGTGGAATGGCTGAAAGATCTCTGCTGGAGGTTCCTTTGCTGGAAGGTTCTTTGACCGTGTATTTCTCTTGGCTTTGCCAGGTCAGTAGATAAAGGTGAACATATACAAGATGAGGAGGAAAGATTCCAAGTGGCCCCTACTGAAGAATTGCCAACTGAGACCATGTATTCTTCCATTGGTTCTCCTATACTGTGGAGTTGGGAGAGAGATATATCTTCATGATGTCTGCTGTGGGAGACCATTAGGGATGGGATAGGGCTATGGCTGAGAGCTACAACTCTTCAGTTTCAACCCTCAAATCCTAATATGGAAGAGATGCAGAGGGTGTGAGTCTTAGGTAAGGCGGACTGAGAGGTGGCAAGGGTTCTGGGAATGACCACCCTTGAAAAAGAAAGCCAACAGCTGGGACTCCCAAGGTAAGAATCATGCCAAAGCAGTGATTCTCAAAGTGTGGTCCCCAGAGTGGCAGCATCAACATCACCTGAGAATTTGTTAGAAATGCAAATTATTTAGCTCCACGCCAAACCAACTGAATCAGAAACTCTGTGGTAAGTAATCTTTTTAACAAGCTCTCCCTGTGATTCTGGTGAAAACTAAAATTTGAGAACAATTTTGTTTTGTTTTGCTGAAGCTGCTAGAATGCAATATACCTGAAATGAGTTGACTTTTACAATGGGAATTTATTAATTTACAATTTGCAGTTCTTAGGCCATGAAAATGTCCAAATCAAGGATTAACAGAATGATACCCAGACTCTAAAAAAAGGCTACTAACATCTGGGATACCTCTGTCACATGGGAAGAAAGCACATGGCTAGCATCTGCTGGTCTTTTGCCCTTGGGCTTTGTTGCTTTCAGCTCTGATTCCAATGGCTTCGTCTCTGTATCCTGTGGGTCCTCTCTTAGCTTCTCAGGGGCTTTTCTCTCTAAGTTCTCTCTGTTTTTCCATCCTTTATCCTCTTATAAAGAACATCAGTAAAAGGGTTAAGACCCACCTTGAAAAGCCTCAGCCACAACAGGTCTCCATCCATAGGAATGGATTAAAAGAGTATGGCCTTCAGCAGAGAAGCTTTGTTTACTTATAGGTATGCCTAAGAGTTAATTCTGGAGGACCTCTTTTGTTGCTCAGATGTGTCCTCAATCTCCCTAAGCTCAACTCTGCGAGTGAAATCATCACCCTCCATGCTATGTGGGATATGACATCCAGGGGCAAAAGTCTCCCTGGTGGCATAGAAGATGACTCCCAAGGATGAATCTGGCCCTGGCACTGTGGGATCAACAATATCATCTTGACCAAAAGGGGGGAAAGGAATGTTACAAATAAGGTATCAATGACTACAGAATTCAAATATAGTCAAGAGGCTACTCTGGAGGTCACTTTAATGCAAACTTCAGTTAGGCATTCCTACCTACTATAACTTGCCAAACTCCAACCAAAACAATTCCAGCCAATCCTATAGAACATCTATGATGACACATAATATTCTCAAAGGTACCATGCACTAGGGTAACTTTCCAGAAAACGACAATCTCCAAATGAGTCTCTGGACCAGAGAAGTCCTGAAATGCAGAGGGGCCAGCCTCTCCAGAACATCAACTGTATGGAAGTACTCCATCTAGTTGGAACAGCCCCTTCCAACATGAAAAAGTTAGAATGGGCATAGCCCAAATACCCCTAAAGAGTGGGAGAAAGATCAAAGATGATGGTGGAGTTATACAGAGAAGGAAGGTTTAACAAAAGAGTATGATTGCTGAATCATTATATTGATATTTCTTTGAGTCTCCAGTATCTTAGAGCAGCTAAAAGTAAAAACCTAAAATTATGGACTTGTAACCCATACCAAAGTCTGAAATTGGTTCTACAACTAATTGTTGTGATGTGCTTTGAAATTTATTGCTTTTGTATATATGTTATTTTTTACATAAGAGGGGGAAAAAGTCTATTGTGATTGTTAAAAAAATATATTCCTTCTAGCCTCCGGTGTTCTGGAGCAGCTAGAAGGAAAAATCTGAGATGAAGGAATGGTAGCCATGACAAACTCTGGGATCTGTTCTGTAACTACTTGTTGAAGAGTGCTTTGAAAATTATTGCTTTTTTCCTTGTTTTGTATATATGTTATATTTTAAAAGTTAAAAAAAAGAACATGGATTTTCTGGGGTACATATGAGTTTCAAACCAACACACATTTGTCTAACGAAATGGATGAAAAAATGAGGCAGTACCAAGGCCCCTCTGAGATCTTCACTGTGAAGTTCCATGGGTACTGGAGATACAGAGTTTCCTCAGCTGGGTCTTGCAAGAGGTGTGATGCCCACCTCCTTCCCAGTCATAAAGACATCAAAGTTCGAAGTTTGAATTTCCTAAACCCAAGAAATGGAACCCTTACTGCTCTGCATTTTCACTGGTAACCAGAAAACTTTCTGTGGTGAAGTGGAGACCCTTCTGTTCACCTTCTAATTGACTGTAAGCTCCAAGACCCAACACACTTGAAATCTTCCTTCTTCCATCATTCTAACTAAATCCCACTCCTTCCTTGAGTTTTAACTCCTGATTGGTTTTTTAGCCTGACTCTTGTCACATTTCCCATTGGCTATTGGTGGTATACCCTCAGGTCCTAGGATGTACCTCTCCTGTCTAGGCCCCCCACCAGACACCTGAGATCAAGGGGATGTGACACTGGGGACCTGGTCAAGACAGAACAGGTTGCTGTGAGAAACTCATGATGAAAGCCAAGAGAGCTTCATGAAAGTAAGAAAAAAATTATTTCCAAAGGGAACAGTGTAAAAAATAATAAAAGAGAACTTCACCTAATTCAAAGAAAGCTATGGAGTCTTCCATTTAAATCAGAAGTGCTTACTACAAATAATTATATATGTGCACACATACATCTAGCCTGTCATCAAAACCCTAAGTTCCAAGGATAAAGACAAAAGTTTACAAGCTTGTTGATGGAACAAATAAAATTATTTCCACTGGAGACAATTAAACAAGCTACAAACTATTTAGAGCAAATGTAAGGGAATTTAATATCTCAGTAGATATTTCAAATGCTTAGAGAAGGGGAAAAAAGGGCATGCTAGAGAAAATAATGAAAAATAGAAGAGAAGCAGCATTTTATGAGTAAACTAAGATGGAAGAAATGAAAATAAGCAAATCAGTTACCATACTGAATGTGAATGTCCTGGATTACCTTAACAAATAAGAGATTTCAAATTAAAAAAAAAAACCACGAAATTTTAGCTAGATGTTACCTACAAGCATATACACACTCAAGCAAAACATCATCAACAACAAAAGATTGAAAATAAAGATACGTGCAAACTACAACACACTTGCATACGAAAATAGGGCAAAAGCAGTAATATCAACAATAATATCAACATCAAATGCAAAAGCAGGTGACTAAATACAGGCATGATGAGAGTTAAAATGATTAAAGATAGGCTGCACACACAAAAAAGACATAACTGTCCAAACGTTTATGTAGTGATCTACATGCCAACTGAATTATGAAAATGAAAGTAAGAAACAAAAAAAATTTAATAAAACTGCTAGAAATAAGGGGACAAATTTATAAAACCACAAGCTTAGTGTGAGATTTAAATATGACTCAGAAAATTTATCAGAGTAGAAAAAGACTAAGGAAGCATATAGAAAATTTGAATAATTAAACAGTAAGTGCAATTCAAGAGTTACATAAAAAGTACACCACTTAGAACTTCCGGGGAAGATGACAGAGTAGGGAGCTGCAGAACACACTCCTCCAAAAGCTGCTAAAGGATAGGCAGAAACTGTCTGAGGCAATGGTTCTGGGCCTCCAGAGGTCAGTGTAGCACTGTACAGCATACAGGAAAGAGCAGGACAAGGAGACTGAGAAGCTGCAGTGAAAAGCTATTAGTAAATTGCACCATGGCAGTGGCTGTTGTCCATCACCCCCCCCCCTTGAGGCAAGTAGCCTCAATACAGTCTTTGTCTGTCTGCTGCAGAGGAAAAGGGAAGAGGGGCCTCCCTCCCTGGGAACAGGAAGGGACACAGCCAACTGTGTAGTGTAGCTTCTGATCAGTGAATTTGGAATGCTGAGCCCCAGCTCTGAATCATGGTTCTAGCCTGCCCTGATAAGAGTTCCCCCATGGACATTGTTTCAACACTGCCCCTACCAGAAGTGGAGCCTATGGAGGTTGAAAAATAAGATCCCTCCTTAGGGCTGCTGGGGATAGTTTGCCAAACAGCATCATCTCCTGGACATGCCAGGAAAGTATATCTTCAGGGAGCAAAAAAAATAAGGCTTTTTGGCACCTTTCCTGACCCTCTTTCTCCCCAGGATCTTTTGGAACTGGTCTGTACCCCCCTTCTGGGCCCCTGACCCTGTTTTGATCAGTTAAACAACTGATTCTAAAGATCTAGAATAAGTTGAACCAAGAGTCAGAGAAGAGAGTTACCTCAAAGCTGATCAACAATAAAACCTTAGATAAAAGAGGAAAACTGACCATCAGAGCAAACTCATCAATATAATCAAATGCCTAGACATCAGCAAAAATTACAGGCCATACTAAGAAACAGGAAGATATGGTCCAGTCAAAGGAACAAATCTCCT
Organism: Myrmecophaga tridactyla; assembly: GCA_004026745.1. Classification (NCBI taxonomy): domain Eukaryota; kingdom Metazoa; phylum Chordata; class Mammalia; order Pilosa; family Myrmecophagidae; genus Myrmecophaga; species Myrmecophaga tridactyla. Next base: position 44,516 of record PVIY010004441.1, on the reverse strand, counting down.
AAGTCAATTCAAGGAGAGGAAGGTTAATATGGCTAAAATGATAAAGAATATTATGAAGACACCAGGTGAACATAAAATTTTTCACAATAATTTGAAAGCATATGAAGAAAACTAACAGGCTTTATGGGAATGAAAGCCACAGTAGAAGAGATTAGAAATACAGTAGAGGCATACAACAGTAGATTTGAATAGGCAGAAGAAAGTATCAGAAACTAAAAGACTGGGCATATAAAATCATAGAGACAAAAGAACAGATAAAGAATGGAAAAAATTTAGCAGGGTCTCATAGAATTGAGTGACAGCATGACGTGAACAAATGTATGCATCATGGATATCCCAAAAAAAGAAGAGAAAGGAAAAGGGCAGAAAGAATATTGAGGAAATAATGGCCCAAAATTTCCTCATTCTTATGAAAGACTTGAATGTACATATCCAAGAAGTGCAATGTACTCTAAGCAGAATAATCCTAATAGGCCAACTCCAAGACACATACAAATCATAATGCCAAATGCCAAAGATAAAGAGAAAATTCTGAAAGCAGCAGTAGAAAAAGCAGTTCATCACATACAAGGGATGTTCAATAAGACTAAGTTCCAGTTTCTCTTCAGAAACCATGGAGGTGAGAAAGCAATGGTACATATATTTAAGGCACTGAAAGAGAAAAACTGCCAGCCAAAAATTCTTTACCTAGCAAAACTGTCCTTCAAAAAATGAGAGACAGATAAAGAGCAAATATTGTATGGTCTCATTTAGAAAATAGTTATAAGAAAATAGGGGCCTAGATTGTAAGCTCTTATAGCAGTCATTTAGTCCGGAGAGGTAATTGTTATTTCTGGATTTTGAGAGACTGTTTTATATATGTATTACCTGGTATTTAAAGATAAGAATGAAGCTGATCCTTACCAAAAGGGAGAAAAGAAGTGTAAGAAATAAGGTATCAGTGGTTGAGAGAGTTCAAATAAAGAGGCTACACTTTAGGTCAACTCTATGCATGCTTCAGTTAGACATTGCTACCTATCATAGCTTGCCACCCCCCAACCAAAACCATTCCTGCCAATCCTAAAGAATATCTAGGGTATTATATAAGATTCTACAAAGGTTCCATGCACCATGGTAACTTTCCAGGAAACTACAACCTCCAGATGGGTCCCCCAGAGAAGTCCTGAAATGCAGAGGGCTAGCCTCTCCAGAACATCAACTCATTCCCTTCCCCTATTCCATATCTTCAACAACCCCTTCCAATATGAAAAACTTAGGATGGGCATAGCTCAAATACCCCTAAAGAGTGGGAGAAAGATAAAAGGAGATGGTGGATATACAGAGAAGGTAGGGTTTAACAAGTGAGTATGATTGCTGAATCATATTGATATTTCTTTTAGTCTCCAGTGCCTTAGAGCAGCTAGAGGTAAAACTTATCTTTTTGTAATTGTAGCCCATACCAAACTCTGAAATTTGTTCTACAACTAATTGCTGCAATGTGCTTTGAAATTCATTGCTTTTTTGTATATATATGTTATTTTTCACAAAAGAGAAAAAAAGTCAAATGTGATGATAAATGAGCAACTATATGATGATATTGTAAACCATTAATTGTACACTTTGGGTGATTACATAGTATATGAATATATAATATATATGAATAAAAAAGAAAAAATGAGGGGGAGTTTAAAATATTCAGATAACCAGAAACAGAGAATTCATCAACAAGAGACCTGTTCTACAAGAAATACTAAAGGGAGTTCTGAAGCCTGAAATGAAAAGACAGGAGAGAGGTTTGGAGGAGAGTGTAGAAGTGAAGATTATCAGTGAGGGTAACTAAAAGGAGAGAGAAAAATAAGATGCAACATATACAAGCCGAAGGATAAAATAGTTAAGGTAAGTACTGCCTTTACAGTAATGACATTGAATATTAATGGATTAAACTCTCCAATCAAAAGACACAGATTGGCATAATGGTTTTTAAAAATATGAACCAACTATATGTTGTCTACAGGACTCACCTTAGACCCAAGGACACAAAGAAGTTGAAAGTGAAAGAGTGGGAAAAGATTCCACAAAAACAGTAACCAAAAAGAAAGCAGGGATAGCTATAGTAGTAATGGACAAAATAGACTTTAAATGCAAGATGGTCATAAGAGACAAAGAAAAACATTACATATTAATTAAAGGGGCAATCCACTAAGAACAAATAGCAATTATAACTATTTATGCACCTAACCAGGGTGCCCCAAAATACATGAGGCAACAACTGGCAAAACTGAAGGGAGAAATAGATATCTCTGCATAATTGTTGGAGACTTCAAAACACCATTCTTATCAATAGATTGAACATCTAGACAGAGGATCAATAAGCAAACAGAGAACTTGAATAACATGATAAAGACCTAATAGACATATACAGAAAATAGCAAGAACTTACATTCTTTTCAAGTGCTCATGGATCATTCTCAAGGATAGACCATATGTTGGGTCAAAAAAACCAAGTCACAATAAATTTTAAAAGATTGAAATTATACAGAGCTCTTTTCAGTGAAGCCAGAAATCAATAACAAATGGAGAACTGGAAAATCCACAAATACATGGAGGTTAAACAACATACTCTTAAACAATCAGTAGATAAAAGAAGAAATTGCAAGAGAAATCAGTAAATATCTTGAGACAAATGAAAACAAGAACACAACATATCAAAATGTATCGGAAGCTGTGAAAGTAGTGCTGAGGGGAAATTTATAGCCCTAAATGCTGCATTAAACAGGAGGAAAGAGCTAAAATCAAAGATATAGCTTCGCTCTTTGCACACCTGATGTGCACACCTGCAGCATCTAGAAAAGAACAATAAACTAATCCCAAAACAAGCTGAAGGAAAAAATTAGAAAGATTAGAGCAGAAAGAAATGAAATTGAGAATACAAAACAATAGAAAAAGTAAGTAAACCAAATGTTGGTTCTTTGAGAAGAACAATAAATTTGACAAACCCGTAGCTGGAATGACAAAGAAACAAGAGAGAGAAGATGCAAATAAATAAAATCAGAAATGAGAACAGGGCCCTCACTATTGACTGCACGGAAACAAGAAGGATCGTAAGAAGATACTCTATCTAGTTGCCAACAGACTAGAAAACTTAATTCCTGGAAATGTAAGAGAAACCTACACTGATTACAGAAAAAATAGAAGATCTCAACAGAACAATCACAAATAAAGAGATTAAATCAATCCTCAAAAACCTCCCAACAGGAAGGGACAAAGATGGCAGCTTAATGAGGTATGGGATTTAGTTTGTTTCCAGAGCAGCTAGTAAACAGCCAGGAATGTGTAAACAGTACAGAACAACTAGTAAACTGTACAGAACAACTTCTGGGGATATGTCAGTGACTGGGCACACAGCAAACTCAGTCTGGACAAGGACCAGCTGCAAGCCCACCCAGAACCATGAGTCCCCCAAGCTGTAGCAGTCAGCACCCCTCCCCAATAGACTGCTTCCCAGAGGGGATAGGGAAGATATTTTACTAGCAGCGGGGGCTGATCACAACCAAGTTGCAATTGTGGAATTAATTAACAAATTCTGACTACTAAAAATAGGCCCTCAGCTCAACTGAACCTCAAGTAAAAGCTGAGGTTGCTGGTTTTTGCCCAGGCATAGAGGGGGCAGGGCTGATGGAAAAAGGAGAAAAAAGAGGTTTTTTGGATTGGACAGCACAAAATACTTGAAAGGGTCTTGGCCCTGAAGGAAAGGAGGGGGCACATAGGACCTGGAGTACACAAAGCAACATGTCAACTTAAGCTCTTAATTCGCAAACCCAAGGAACGGGGATCCTGCTCTGAAAAGGATTTTTTTCCTTTTTTGTGGCTGTGATTCTATGGCTTGATTGCTCTTTGAATACAGCTGCAGGGCTTCTTGGGCTCCAACTGCCCCAGGCATGGGCAGAACTAAGCTTGTTTGAGAGTTTATCTGGAGCCTGTGCCATCCCCAGGAGAGTGGTGGGACCCAGCTCAGGTGGAATCCCTCCCTCAAGGAATTCAGACCCCAAGGTCTGGAAAAGTGAACCAATTAAAGCCAGCCTACAACCTCTCCTCTCTCTCAACCAGGCCTCCAGCAGGGAGAGTCTGCTGAAGGTAAAGATACCACATCACCTATGCTGGGAGGGACCTGCAGGCAGACAAGCGCCATGTACCAGGCAGGATAGGAAAAACACAGAGTCCAGAAGCTTCATAGGAAAGTCTTTCAACCTTCTGGGCCTCACCCTCAGAGTAAACTGATGCAGATGACTCTTTCCTCATGAGATGAGGCCAGTTTGGTCTGGGAAAATCAGGCTGTGGTCTATAATATGTAAGTAGACCCTCCTAAGGAGAAAGAAAAAAGGCACCATCCAGGTAGGTCAAGAAACAAGAAAACAAGAACTGAAAAATTCTAATCTGTTCAACAAAACCTAAGCTAGAAATCCAGAATAAGCTGAACTGAATATCACAGGACAGATAGACCACAAAGTCATCCACCAAGAAAATCCTAGGTAAAAAAATTGAAAACAATCTCCAGAATAAACTAATTAAGGAAATTAAATGCTTAGATGCCAGCAAAAGATAATGAATCATATTAGGAAAATCGATGATATGGCCCAGTCAAAGGAACAAACCAACAATTCAAATGAGATACAGGAGTTGAAACAATTAATTCAGAATGTTCAAACAGACATGGGAAGCCTCATCAAAAATCAAATCAATGAATTGAGGGAGGATGTAAAGAAGGCAAGGAATGAACAAAAGGAAGAAATCAAAAGTCTGAAAAAACAAATCACAGAACTTATGGGAATGAAAGGCACAGTAGAAGAGATGGAAAAAACAATGGAAACCTACAATGTCCGATTTGAAGAGGTAGAAGATAGGATTAGTGAACAAGAGGATGGGACATTTGAAATCCCACAAGCAAAAGAAAATACAGGGAAACGAATGGAAAAATATGAGCAGGGACTCAGGAAATTGAATAACAACATGAAGTGCATGAAGATATATGTTGTGGGTGTCCCAGAAGAGAAGGGAAGGGAAAAGGAGGGGAAAAACTTTTATCACTGAAAATTTCCCAACTCTTATGAAAGACCTAAAATTATAGATCCAAGAAGTGCAGCATACCGCAATCAGAATAGATTCAAAAGACGTACTACATGACACTTACTAATCAGAATGTCAGATGTCAAAGAGAGAGAATCTTGAAAGCAGCAAGAGAAAAGCAATTCATCACATACAAGAGAAGCCCAATAATATTATGCATAGATTTCTCAGCAGAAACCATGGAGGCGAGAAGACAGTGGGATGATATATTTAAATTGCTAAAAGAGAAAAACTGCCAACCAAGAATTCTATATCCAGAAAAATTGTCCTTCAAAATGAGGGGAAAATTAAAACATTTTCTGACAAAAAATCACTGAGAGAATTTGTGACCAAGAGACCAGCTCTGCAAGAAATACTAAAGGGAGCACTCAAGACAGATAGGAAAAGACAGGAGAGAGAGGTGTGCAGAAGAGTGTAGAAGTGAAGACTATCAATAAAGGTAAAAAGAAGAACAATTAGATATATCATAATATCCAAAAGGCAGAATAGTAGAAGAAAGTACTGCCCTTACAGTAATAACACTAAATGTTAATGGATTAAACTCCCCAATCAAAAGACATAGACTGTCAGAATGGATTAAAAAACAGGACCCATCTATATGTTGTCTGCAGGAGCTGCATCTTATACACAAGGATAAACATAGGTTGAAAGTGAAAGGTTGGGAAAAGATATTTCATGCAAATAACAATCAGAAAAGAGCAGGAGTAGCTATACTAATATCCAACAAATTAGACTTCAAAATGTAAAACAATTAAAAGAGACAAAGAAGGACACTATGTATTAATAAAAGGAAAAATTCAACAAGAAGACAGAACAATAATAAATATTTATGCACCAAGCCAGAGTGCTCCAAAATACATGAGGCAAACATTGAAAATACTGAAAAGAGAAATAGACACATCTACCATAATAGTTGGAGATTCAATTCCACACTCTCATCAATGGACAGGACATCAAGACAGAGGATCAATAAAGAAACAGAGAGTTTGAATAATACAATAAATGAGCTAGGCTTAACAGGCATTTACACCCTACAACAGCAGGATACACCTTTTTCTCAAGTGTTCATGGATCATTCTCAAGGATAGACCACATGCTGGGTCACAAAGCAAGTTTCAATAAATTTAAAAAGATTGAAATCTTACAAAACACTTTCTCAGATCATAAAGGAATGAATTGGAAATCAATAATAGGTAGAAGGCCAGAAAGTTTACAAATATATGGAGGCTCAACAACACACTCTTAAACAACCAGTGGGTCAAGGAAGAAATTACAAGAGAAATCAGTAAATATCTTGAGGCAAATGAAAATGAAAACACAACATAAAATTTATGGGATGCAGCAAAGGCTGCTAAGAGGGAAGTTTATTGCCCTAACTGCCTATATCAAATAGATAAAAGAGCAAAAATTGAGGAATTAACTGTCCACTTGGAAGAACTAGAAAAAGAACAGAAAACTAACCCCAAAGCAAGCAAAAGGAAAGAAATAATGAAGTTTAGAGCAGAAGTAAATGAAATTGAGAACATGAAAACAATCGACAAAATCAACAAAACCAGAAGTTGATTCTATAAGAAATCAATACGATTGATGAACCCTTAGTGAGGCTAACAAAAAGAAGGAGAGAGAGGATGCAAATAAATACAATCAGAAATGAAAGAGGAGACATAACCACTGACCCCACAGAAATAAAAGAGGCAATGAGAGGATACTGTAAGCAACTATATGTTAATAAACTCGACAATGTAGATGAAATGGGCAACTTCCTAGAAAGGCATGAACAACCAATATTGACTTGAGAAGATACAGACGACTTCAACAAACCAATCACAAGTAAAGAAATTGAATCAGTCATTAAAAAACTCCAAAAAGAAAAGACCAGGACCAGATGGCTTCACATGTGAATTCTACCAAACATTCTAGAAAGAATTAGTACCGATCCTGCTCAAACTATTCTAGAAAATTGAAGTGGAGGGAAACCTACCTAACTCATTCAATGACCCCAACATCACCCTCATACCAAAGCCAGACAAAGCTATTACAAGAAAAGAAAATTACAGACCAATCTTTCTAATGAATATAGTTGCAAAAATCCTCAACAAAATTCTTGCAAATTGAATACAGCAGCACATTAAAGGTATTATACACCATGACCAAGTAAGATTTATCCCAGGTATGCAAGGATGGTTCAACATAAGAAAATCAATTAATGTAATACACTATATCAACAAATCAAAGCAGAAAAATCACATGATTATCTCGATTGATGCAGAAAAGACATTTGACAAAATTCAACATCCTTTCCTGTTGAAAACACTTCAAAGGATAGGAATAGAAGGGAACTTCCTCAACATGATTAAGGGAATATATGAAAAACCCACAGTTAACATCATCCTCAAAGGGAGAAAACTGAAAACTTTCCCCTAAGATCAGGAACAAGACAAGGCTGTCCACTATCACCATTGTTATTCAACATTGTGTTGGAAGTTCTAGCCAGAGAAATTAGACAAGATGAAGAAATACAAGGCATCAAAATTAGAAATAAGAAGTAAAACTCTCACTATTTGCAGATGATATGATACTATATGTCAAAAACCCTGAAAAATTCACAGCAAATCTACTGGAGCTAATAAATGAGTACAGCAAAGTGGCAGGTTACAAGATCAACACTCAAAAGTCTGAAATGTTTCTATACACTAGTAATGAACAATCTGAGGGGGAAATCAAGAAAAAAATTCCATTTACAATTGCAATAAAAGAATAAAATATTCAGGAATACATTTAACTAGGGATACAAAAGACCTATACAAAGAAAACCATAAGAAATTGTTAAAAGAAATCACAGAAGACCTAAATAAATGGAAGGGCATACAGTGTTCTTGGATTGGAAGACTAAATATAGTTAAGATGTAAATTCTACCTAAATTGATTTATCATTCAATGCAACACCAATTAAATACTTAAAATATTTACTGTAAATAAATACCTTATAACTGCTTAAAGTAAATACTTACTTTTCAGAAATAGAAAAACCAATAACCAAATTTATCTGGAAGGGCAAGTTTTCCAGAATAGCTAAAAATATCCTGAGAAGGAAAAATGAAGTCAGAGGTCTCACACTACCTGACTTTAAGGTGTATTACGAAGCTACAGTGGTCAAAACAGCATGGTACTGGCATAAAGATAGATATACTGACCAATGGAATTGAATAGAGTGTTCAGATATAGACCCTCTCACCTATGGACAATTGATCTTTGATAAGGCAGTCAAGCCCACTCACATGGGACAGAACAGTCTCTTCAATAAATGGTGCCTAGAGAACTGGATACCCACATGCAAAAATATGAAAGAGGATCCGTATCTCACATGCATACAAAAGGTAACTCAAAGTGGATTGAAGACCTAAATATTAGATCTAAGACCAGAAAACTTTTAGGAGAAAATGTAGGGAAATATCTCATAAATCTTATAATAGGAGTTGGTTTCCTAGATCTTACATTCAAAGCATGAGCATTGAAGAAAGAAAGAAAGAAAGAAAGAAAGAAAGAAAGAAAGAAAGAGACAGAGACAGAGACAGAGAGAGAGAGAGAGAGAGAGAGAGAGAGAGAGAGAGAGAGAGAGAGAAGAAAGAAAGAAAGAAAGAAAGAAAGAAAGAAAGAAAGAAAGAAAGAAAGAAAGAAAGAAAGAAAGAAAGAAAGAAATGACAATGCCTCAAAATTAAACACTTTTGTGCATTAAAGAACTTCATCAAGAAAGTAAAAAGACAGCCTACACAATATTTGGAAATGATTTATCAGATAAAGGTCTAGGATCCAGAATATATAAAGAGATTGTTCAACTCAACAACAAAAAGACAGACAACCCAATTATAAAATGGGCAAAAGACATGAACAGACAGTTCTCAGAAAAGGAAATACAAATGGCTAAAAGGCACATGAAAAGATGCTCAACTTTCCTGGTAATTAAGGAAATGCAAATCAAAACCAAAATGAGATATCATCTTACACCCACCTGAATGGCCATTATCAATAAGACAGAAAATGACAAGTGCTGGAGAGGATGTGGAGAAAGAGGCACACTTATCCACTGTTGGTGGGAATGTCAAATGGTACAGCCACTGTGGAAGGCAGTTTGGCAGTTCCTCAGGAAGCTAAGTATAGAATTGCCGTATGATCTGGCAGTAGCATTCCTAGGTGTCTACTCAGAGGACATGAGGGCAAGGACACAAACGGACATTTGCACACCAATGTTTATAGCAGCATTATTTACAACTGCCAAGAGATGGAAACAGCCAAAATGTCCATCAACAGATGAGTGACTAAACAAGCTGAGGTATATACATGTGACGGAATATTATGCAGCTGTAAGACAGAATAAAGTTATGAAGTATGTAACAACATGGATGTACCTTAAGGAGATTATGCTGAGTTAGCCAGAGACAAAAGGACAAATGCTGTATGGATTCACTGAAATGAACGGACATTAGTGAATGAACTTGGAGAATTTCAGTTAAAAACAGAGACCATCAGGAGATAGAAATAGGGTAGATATTTGGTAATTGGGGCTGAAGGGATACAGATTGTGCAACAAGACATTGTAAAAATTCAGAAATGGATAGCACAATATTACCAAATGTAATATGATAATGTTAGTACACTGGATGAAGTTGAATGTGAGAATGATAGAGGGAGGAGGGCTGGGGGCACAAATGAAATCAGAAGAAAAGATAGATGATAAAGACTGAGATGGTAAAATCTAGGAATGTGTAGAGTGTATAATGATAGTGACTAAATGTACAAATTTAAAAATGTTTCTGCATGAGGAAGGACAAAGTAATGTCAATACTATAGGGTATTGAAAATAGATGGCAATTCATATTTTAAAACATTAACTTATGTGTTAGACTAAAGCAAAAAATGTTTATTTGGTACACAATTTGTATTTTGGCTAGTGCATTTCCTAATATAACTTAGAGGACAGTTTAATTGAACACTATAAGTACATGGAGCCCTGAGTAGGGCATGAAATTTTGTAGGTTTGTCCAAAGTGATACCCCGATAAATCCAAGAGTGATTTGAACAGTGAATAAAAAATTATTTGCAAAGTCCCCTTGGGGGAATGGCGAGAAAGGGGGAAAATTCAACTTCCCCATTTGGAGAATTCCTAATATTCTCACAAGCAGTGGGAACAACCAAATCAAAAGGCCAACTCCTCAATCTTGGGGTTTGTTCCTATGAAACATCACTGCAAAGATAGGCTAAGCCTACTTAAAATTAGGTCTAAGAGTCACCCCCAGATAATCTCTTTTGTTGCTTTGATGTGGCCTCTCTCAGTCAACACGACAAGCAAATTCACTCCCCTCCCTCTCTGCGTGGGACATGACTCCCAGGGGTGAAAACCTTCCTGGCAATGTGGGACAGAAATCATAGAATGAGTTGGGACTCAACAACAAGGGATTGAGGAAACCTTCTTGACCAAAAGGAGGAAGAGAGAAATGAGACAAAATAAAGTGTCAATGGCTGAGAGATTTCAAACAGAGTTGAGAGGTTATCCTGGAGGCTATTCTTATGCATTATATAGATATCATCTTTTTAGTTAAGGTATAATGGAAGAAGCTAGAGGGAAATGCCTGAAAATGTAGAGCTGTGTTCCAGTAGCCATGCTTCTTGAAGATGATTGTATAATGATGTAGCTTTTGCAATGTGATGGTGTGATTGTGAAAACCTTGTGTCTGATGCTCATTTTATCTACCTTATGGACAGATGAGTAAAACATATGTATTAAAAATAAATAAATAATAGGGGGAACAAATGTTAAAATAAAATTAGTAGATAAAAATGCCTGTGATCAATGAAAGGGAGTGGTAAGGGATATACAATAAAAATAGTGGAAACAAAGGCTAAAATATATTGGGTAGAGGGAAATACTAGCAGTCAATGAGAGGGAGGGTCAGGGGTATGGTATGTATGAGTTATTTTTTCTTTTTATGAATTGATGCAAATGTTCTAAGAAATGATCATAGTGATGAATATACAACTATGTGACGATATTGTAAGTTATTGATTATATACCAAGAACAGAATGATCATATGGTAAGAATGTTCATGTTTGTATGTTGTTAAATTTAAAAATAAAAAAAAATAAATTAAAAACCTCCCAATAAAGAAAATCCCAGAGCAAGATGGCTTTATAGGTGAATTCTGGAAACCATTCCAAGAAAAATTAATAACAATTCTCAAACTCTTCCAAGAAAACTGAAGGAGAGGGAACACTACCTAACTCATTCTATGAAACCAACATTACCCTAATACCAAAGCTAGACAAAGATACTAAAAGAAAAGTAAATACCAATTTCTCTAGTGTATATAGATGCAAAAATCTTCAGCAAAATATTTTCAAATCAAATCCAACACATCAAAATATTATACGTCATAATCAAGTAGGTTTTATTCCAGTTATTCAAGGGTGGATCAATACAAGAAAATTAATTAACATAATATACCACATTAACAAATCAAAGGAGGAAAGTCACATGACCATCTTGATTGATGCAAAAGAGACATTTGACAAAATCCAGCATTGCTTTTTTTGATAAAAACACTTAGAAAAATAGGAATAGAAGAAAGTTTCCTCAACATAATTAATGCCATGTATGAAAAACCCGCAGCTAACAAAATACTCATTGGTGAAAGACTGAAAACTTTCCCTTGAGGATCTGGAACAAGACAAGAATGCTCACTGTCTCCACTCTATTCAATAGCAAGAACAGTTCGGCAAGAAAAAGAAATAAAAGTCATCCAAATCGGAAAGGTAGAAGTAAAACTTTCACTATTTGCAGATGCCATAACCCTATATGTAGAAAGTCTTGAAAAATGTACAGCTAAACCACTAGAGCTAATAAACTAGTTCAGCAAAGTGGTGAGATACAAGGTCAACACACAAAAATCAGAAGTGTTTCTCTATACTAATAATGAGCTATCTGAGAAGATAATAAATAAATAATTCAATTTACAATAGTACGTAAAAGAATAGAATATCCAGTAATAAATTTAGCCAAGGATGTAAAGGACATATACACAGAAAACTACAAAACATTGTTTAAAGAAATTAAAGAAGATCTAAATAAATGGGAAGAACATCCCATGCCCATGGATTCAAAGACTAAATATCATTAAGATGTCAGTTCTACCCAAGTTGATATTCAGATTCAATACAATCCCAATCAAAATTCCAAAAACCTACTTTGCAGAATTGGAAAAGCCAGTTATCAAATTTATTTGAAGGCTGAGGTGCCTTAAATAGCCAAAAATGTCTTGAAAAAAGAAGACCAAAGTTGGAGGACTCACATTTCCTGAATTTAAAATATATTCTAAAGCTACAGTTGTCAAAACAGAATGGTACTGGCATTAAGATAGTTATATTGACCTATGAATTGAAGTGAAACTTCAGAAATAGACTCTCACATCTATGGCCAATTGATGTTTGACAATGCTTCAAAGTCCACCCAACTGGGAGAGAACAGTCTTTTCAACAAATAGTGCTGGGAAAACTGGATATCCATACACAAAAGAATAAAAGAGGACCCCTACCTCACATCTTCTACAAAAAAATTAACTGAAATTGAACTTGACTATGAAAAAAAGGATATATATTCAAAGACCTGACTATAAAAACAAGGACATATATTCAAAGATCTGAATATGAGATGGATATAACCTTGGATGGATTATATGGTACATGAATATATCCTAGCGGTAAATGTAGGAAAGCACCTTCAAGATCTTGTGATAGCAATGGTTTCTTAGACTTTACACCCAAAGCACAAATAGCAAAAGAAAAATTAGATAAAAGTATATCCTCAAAATTAAAAACTGTAATTCAAAGGACTTTGTCAGGAAAGTGAAAAGGCAGCCTAGACAATGGGAGAAAATATTTGGGACCACACATCCAGTAAGGGTTTAATATCCAGAATATATAAAGAAATCCTATAGCTCAACAATAAAAAGATAAACAGCCCAATTTTTAAATGGGCAAAAGGCTTGAATAGACATTTTTCCAAAGAGGTAACACAAATGGCAAAAAAAAACACAGGAGAATATGCTCAACATCACTAGCTGTTAGGGAAATGCAACTCAAAACCACAATAAGATATCATCTCACATCTATTAGAATGACCATTATTAAAAAACAGAAAGCTACAAGTGTTGGAGAGGAAGTGTAGAAAGAGGAACTCTCATTCACTGCTAGTGGAAATGTAAAGTGGTGCAGTCACTGTGGAAGACAGACTGGCAATTCCTCAGAAACCTAAGTATAGAATTTTCATATGATCCAGCAGTCCTGCTAGTAGAACTGAAAGCAGGGATGCAAACATACAGTTGCAAACCAAAGTTCATAACATTATTCACAATTGCCAAAAGATGGAAGCAACCCAAGGATCCATCAACCAATGAATGGATAAACAAAATATGGTATATACATACAATGGAATAATATTCAGCAGTAAGAAAGAATGAAGTCCTGATGCATGAGACAACATGGATGAACCTGGATGACATTATGTTGCATGAAATAAGCCAGATACAGAAGGACAAATATTGTCTGGTCTCACTAATATGAACTAAGTATAATAAGCAAATTCATAAAGTTAGAATCTAGAATATAGATTACCAGGAGATAAAATGGGGTAGAGAACGAGGAGCTAATGCTTAATTTGTGCATAGAAGCTTAGACTACCTATAGACATGCCTAAGAGTTACTTCTGGAGGACCTCTTTTGTTGCTCAGATGTGACCTCAGTCTCTCTAAGCCCAACTCTATAAGTGAAATCATTGCCCTCCCCACTATGTGGGACATGCTATCCAGGGGTGAAAGTCTCCCTAGCAACGTGGAAGATGACTCCCAGGGTTGAATCTGGCCCTGGCACCATGAGATCAACAATTCCATCCTGACCAAAAGGGGGGAAACAAGTGTAATTAATAAAGAATCAGTGGCAGAGAGAGTTCAAATAGTCAAGAGGCTACACTGGAGGTTGCTCATACACAGGCTTCAGTTAGATCTTGCTACCTATCATAACCTGCCAATCCCCAACCAGGACCATTGCAGCCAACCCTAAAGAACACCTGGGGCAATATATAAGATTCCACAAGGGTTCCATGCACTCGAGTAACTTTCCAGAAACCTGCAACTTCCAGATGGGTCCCTGGTCCAGATAAGTCCTGAAATCTAGCATGGCTTCTCCAGAACATCAGATAGTTCCATCTCCCTAACCCATATTAGTGACAGACCTTTCCAATATGAAAAATTTAGAATTGCCATACCCCAAACACTCCTAAAGAGAGGGGTGGAAAGATCAAAGGTGATGGTGGAGTTATACATAGAAGATAGGATTTAACAAATGAATGTGAATGCTGAACCATTAAATTGATATTTCTTTTAGTTTCCAGTAGTTTTAGAGCAGGTAGAAGTAAAAACCTAAAATTGTGAAATTGTAACCCACGTCAAACACTGAAATATGTTCTACAACTAATTGTGGTGCTTTGAAATTTATAGTTTTTTTATTGTTATTTTTCACAAAAAAGAAGGAAAAAAGGCAATCATGATGATAAAAAATATTTAAACCCTCTAGTCTCCTACATTCTGGAGCAGCCAGAAGGAAAAATATGAGAGGATCATATGGTAGTCCGTGACAAACTCTGGGATGTGCCCTGTAACTACTTGTTGAAGAGTGCTTTGAAAACTATTGCTTTTTTATTTCTTTGCTTTGTATGTATGTTATGCTATACAATAAAAAAGTTAAAAATAAAAAAATAATAATAATAGCAAACTTGAGAATATTGGTGGAGAAACTGGAAACTATTTAAAGATCAGATTTGAAAAAAATCCAAACAGAAATTCTAAAATTAAGAAAAATCAGTAATTGACACTAAGAATCCAATGGACAGGATTAACAGCAGATTAGGCAGAGCTAAAGAGGGAAATAGTAAACGGAAGATAGGTCAGAGGAAACTAAACAGACTGAAGCATGAAAAACAGGAATATAAAAGAAAGTCTATCATATATCTTATTGGAATCGCAGAAAGAGAATAGAATGGGGCAGAGGAAAACTTAAATAATATCAAAGAATTTTTCAGAATTGATGACTGAAGTGATGCAATGTATGGACTTTGTCTGAACCCGGATTAAAATAAATAAATCATAAAAAGACATTGTTTGGACAATCAAGAATCAAACATGGACTGGGTATTAAATATTATTAAGGAACCATTAATAGTTTGTCAGTCAAAGGACTGTCAGTTTTATTTCTTATTGTTTAGGATATAAAAGCAGTTGGATTTTCCAAAGACTTGAATGTCTGGACTCTTTCTTTTCTCTCTCTTTTTCACCTGCAGGCTTGTCAATCTGTAGATAATGATCAAGAGAGAATACTCATATAAGGGTTTCCCACCTCTTTCCCATGATGTGCATCCCAAATCCACAGGGGACAGACTTATTAGTTCATTCGCCAGTGTCACCAGTGAACAACCTGGAGCACTATTGTTCCAATTCTGGTAGCTGATGCCAATTTTGGCATCTGCCCCCTGACTAGTAAGTCAATGACCCTAGTTTAGGTTTGTGGTAGCATCCCACTACCAGTACCAAATTTAGTATTGATAAAGATAGAGCAGGATTATGCTATGGTGGATTAGAGGAATTAAAGGACCCTCCAATGCAGATCTCTTTCATGCAGTAATCAAGGTTGCTGTGATTTTGATTGACACCATCTTAAGTCATGGAATTTAAGTGTGGTTGGAAGATAAAGGAAAACTGAGCTGGAGTTTTTCATTGTCTGAACACAGAAATGGCACTCTGTACTTCCACTCACTTTTATGTCTAGAACCCGTCATATGGCCCTGCCTTTTCTTAAGGGAGTGCTATGGCTCAAAAGTGAGTCCTTGCCTGATGTGCACAATATCAATCAGCAGACACCCAGATTTTGAGAAGAGAAAAAGCCTATTTAGCAAAGGCTAGCCATGTGAAGACAGGAGAAGAAATAGTTCCTGAGATCTATCTCTTCCAGCTGGTAAGGTGAGGGATATTTATTGGATTAAACAAAGAGATGGGGCTAGGGATATCAGGACTGTTGGCACATTGGGATTAGCTAGTAGACATTCAAATTTAGGATTGCAAATTGATCATTATCATTGGCTGTGTCTACATTTAAATAAGGGATTGTAAATTGGTCATTGATGGATGGTGCTCTAGTCTACCAAAGCTGCCAGAATGCAACACACCAGAGATGGATTGGCTTTTAATAAAAGGGGATTTATTTTGTTAAAAACGTGTAGCTCTTCAGAGGAAAAGCAGCTAACTTTCAACTGAGGTTCTTTCTTATGTGGGAAGGCACAGGATGGTCTCTGTTGGCCTTCTCTCCAGGCTTCTGGGTTCCAACAACTTTCCCTGGGGTTGATTCCTTTCTGCATCTCCTAAGGCCTGGGCTGAGCTGCAAGTGCTGAGATGAGGTATGCTGAGCTGCTTGGGCTGTGCTACATTGAGCTCTCTCATTTAAGCATCCAGACAATTAAATCAAACATCATTCATTGTAGCAGGCACGCCTCCTAGCTGACTGCAGATGTTGTAACCAGCAACAGATGAGCTTCACACGCCATCGCTTGTGTCCACAGCAACAAAAACTCGGCACCTTCACCTGGCCAAGTTGACACCTGAACCTAACTACCACATATCTTGAGGAGTGGGCTTGGGAATTTGTAATGGTCAGACTTCTTGCTTTCTTTCACCACATGTTACATATGGGTTCCTTCAGGAGTGAAGTTGAGAGAGTATGGACACACAACTGAAGCCCCAGACTCTCATTTATCAATCAGGAGGGGGTGCCGGAACCAACCAGAAGCAACTCTGGACCCCAGGCCACTGTGGCCAATCATCCTGTCAAGTCGAAGGGGGCGGCTGAACTCAGAGCAACCTCAGGGTCTGAGGTATGAAGGGCATGTGGTATAGGGGGGCACCTTAAGTGGGTTGATAAGAGTGAGGGAATTAAAAGGGGCAAGGAAGGGGCGGGTGTCATGAGGGAGAGCAAGGACGCAGGAGTCAGAAGGAAGCTGCAGAGGACCATGGGTGTAGTATAGCACTCAGGAAGGTGTTAGAGGGGCAATGGGGGTCACAAAGGGTCAGTGTCCACCTGTCCTCGCGGGCTGAGGACCCTCACTTTAGGGCAGGGTCATTTTTTCCTAGCGCTTCTGGCCAGTGGGGTCGCTCCAGCTGGATCCTCTTGTTGGGGTCTCCCTTCGAATGACACTCCACATATGCTGTCCCCTCTCCATCCTCCTCCCTAGGCCAAGGCTTCAAAGCTGCAGCCCAGGGTCCCCCGAGGTCGCCGCTTTGGACCCTGGCTAGTTGCTGCCAGTGACCTCCTCACGAAAAGAACCGCCTCCTTTTTTGATAACTGAGACCCTCTTCTGCTCCTTTCTCAAGGAAATTCCATCCATCACCTTCTTCGGGTGTCCTTCCCTTCCTCTCCAGATAACGCTTTCTCCGCATCCTTCTCCCTTGCCCCTGGAATCCTGCCCTGTCCCCAGTGGCACCCCAGTTCTTCCGCTGGAACCCCCCCAACCCCTGTCTGCCCCGTACCCTCCTCCCAGAGTCCGCCCAGACTCTTGTGTCTGTCACCGCCCCCGCTTGCTCGTGACCCACCCAATCTGCCTGGGTAAGCACCATAGCTCCCCGCCCATTCCTCCCCAGGGTTCTTCCCCAGGGACCCCGGCCCTCCCCGCGCTGGGGCCTGGCACACGCTTCTCTCCAAGGTCGTCTCCTCGGTGCTGCCTCTGTCCGATCCTCCCCTCCCTTCTCCATCCCTTCTCGCCAGTCCTGTCTCTGCCCTGTAATCTAACTGTCCCGCCTACGTCCTCTTCTCTCTGGACTCTTCTCCCTGTGACTTTCTCCTGCACCCCTCTCTCCCTGATCTTGCCCTCCAACCAACCAGGGCAGTCCAGGGCAGGACCCCCACCAGCTGCCTTCGACAACCCCCACCCCCACCTCAAGCTAGGAAACCCCTCCATAGAGTAAGTGCTAGACATGCAGGCCCCTCCTTACTCCCCTGGGTCCCTCTGGACTAAAGGGTCAGTGCCTTGCCTGGGCTCCCTCCTAGAGGACGTCTTTGGCCATCAGCCCTGTGAAAACAATAAATGTTATGGTAGGAGGCCAGATGGGAAGTTACCACATGCCACCTGCAGGTTGCGGTGGGTCATTCATTCATTAAATAAACCCCTCCACCCAGGACCTGCTCTATAACAGAGACTGGACCAGGCCCCTAGGATGTGGTGTTGAGCCAGACACAACAGGCCCTTCCCTCAAAGAATCACTTTATTGAAACAAATGACCACAAATTTAGCAACTTAGAACAACACGACTTTATTAGGATACTTCTGTAGCTCAGAAGCCCAGCACAAGTTTCACCAGGTTCAAATTTAGGTGGTGACAAAAATACATTCCTCTCTGCAGGCTCTGAGGAAAAAAATTGTTTCCTTGCTCATTCAGGTTTTTGGCATAATTGAGTTCCCTGCAACTGTGTGACTGTGGGCCTCATTTGCCTCCTGGCTGTCACTTGAGGGCTATTTCCAGCTTCTAGAGGCCTCCCACATTTCTTGAATCATGGTTCCCCCCCCC
>PVIY010004441.1:0-25657 GCA_004026745.1 Myrmecophaga tridactyla | reverse complement strand
GCATCATCCCTTTTGCTACATAAAATATTCATAGATGAGGGAATGGATATCTCTGGGGGCCATTATTCTGACTACCACAGAGGGTTATTAAACAAGACAAAGACTTGCTTCAAAACTCCCAGAAAGATACTGTGGAGATCAAAGACTTCTCTGAAGCATGGATGTGAGGAAGGAAGACTGGATGAGGTCAAAAATGAAGAATAGGGGGAAAATCTTGAAAGTGAACAATAAGAACTCCCCATTTCCCACCCAACCCCACCCCTTAATCCACCCCTAGCCCAGCCTCAGTTGTAAAGGCAAAGACGATACACTGAAATGAGGGGAGTGGGTAAGTGAATGTTGGCATAACAATATATGAGCTCTCAACTACTTCTCCAACCCATCTGAGGACCTTGAGGACCAGCTTATATTCCCTGGGTGGCGGACTGAACAGGTACTGACATTTAGAGGTTCCCAGAATACATCCCCTTGATAATACTCACATAGAGCCCCTTGTCAGTAAATTCCCAGCAGGCACACCGAGCTTCCAGACAGCATTTCACTTAAGTATGAAAGAACAAAAAAGGATCCCTAAATATTAGAGGAAATCCAGTCAGGTGAAAGACAGAGGAAAAAAAATAGGAAGATACTCAGAAAATAAAAATAACTCTCAGGAAAGAGCAGTAATCAGCCAGCAGAAAGAAACCTTTTTTTTAAGTATCAGATATAGAAATACGTATATGTGGAGACACGTTTTTTAAAAAGTTTCAGAGGCAAGTGAATATATGTATCCATAAAAGGTGGCAAATAAAATAGAAGATTGCAAAATAACAAGGAATATTTGAAAACAATAAAGAGCTCTTGGGAGTTAAAAATATAACAGCAGAATTTTGAAAACGCAATGGAAGAGTTATAAGGTGAAACTGAAGATATCTTGCAAAGAGAAAAGCAAAAGGGCAAAGAAATGAAAATAGTAGAATTAGAAAAGCCAACCAAAAAGTTAAAAATCTGAATATTGAGGATCCCAGAGAAATTGGAGAAATAACTCAGAAAGAAACCACCAAAGACATAATATAAGAAAATTATCCCATGTGAAGGACTAAATTCTTGCCATCAGGAGGAGAACCATCTTGTAGAAAAATTTAACTACATGCATTACAGTTTCTGTTATAGGGCCAATAAGAGATAAAGTGAGTGAATCTACTTGCTTTTTCCAATCCTTGATTTTCCATCTGTTACATAGAACTAATAAAGCTTACTCACTCTCTCATACCTGCTGTTGATCATGCAAATTGGCACAATCTTTTTAAAAAGCCATTACACAATAATATAAAGATTCTAAAAATTGTTCAGTTACCTTCCCCAGAATTACACTTCTAGGAATAAAAACTTTATCATGTAATGTGAGAACTGTCAATGACCAATATATCTAGAAAAGAAAAGAAAAGACTTGCAAAAAAAAAAAGTTTGCAAAAGAAAACAAGCTTTAGAAGAACTAGTTTGCCAAATAAAAAAATAAAAGACATTTAAGATAAAAACGCTCACAAAATTATCAAGGATAGAATTAGTCTATCCGTGTATAAAAATGGCAGTTTTCTCACACAATTATAATATTTGGGAAGGCCATCATATATCTGCCAATACCAACACTAGGAAAATTAGGGGGTGGTTTTGGTAGAAGAGAAAATGGGAAATTATTGCTTAAATTAAAAGAGATTCTTAATGGTACAGAATTTCTGTTTGGGGTTATGGAAAAGATCAGGTAATGGGTAGTGGTGATGGTAGTACAACACAGTAAAAGCAATTAAAGCCACCGAACTGTGTATTTAAAAATGGTTAAAGTGGCAAGTTTTATGTTATGTATATGTAACCACAATAAAAATTTTTCTCAAAAAACTTCAATGCAATCCTAATCAAGATGCCAACACAAAATGTCAAGTATGCCAGAGATCTTGGTAATAATACACCTGCAGTCTAGGAATGGGAGATAAACTCCACCACATCAGAGTCCTACCACATCAGTGAAGATTTTGGAGGGTCCAGTGGTCTGAGACATATGGACTATCCCCTCCAAAGTAAAGGGTAATTTCTTGCACATCCCACTGCTAAGGAGGAAACATAACCCTTGGGGGGCTTCCTTGGGTTCTAGATACCATATTCTACACCTGGGAATATTGTTCCAACCCATTTACCATTGACACCTAAGGATGCCATCATAGAGTGAGACTCAGCAGAAAAAGGCTTTGCATCAGGGCTAGACTGTGGTGCAAGCAGCCTTGCTACCTGGGTATTCGATCAGAAAGTTCCTATGGTATTAAAATTAGTGGTAGGGGAGGGGGGAAATGCCATGAGAGTATATGACAAGCCCTGCTGACAGGATTACATTGTATACTTTCAGGGTTTGGAAGCAAGGCCATACCATCTTCAGCAGAGAATTATATGCCATTTGAAAAACAGCACTTGGCCCAGGCATGGGACCCTGGTAAAAATGGAGAATCTCACTATGGGCTCTCAAGTGATCCTGGGGCTTGAGCTGCCTATCATAAGCTGGGTTCTTTCACACTCATTAAATCATGATGTTGGGCAGGCTCAGCAGCAGGACCCCATAAGATGGAGGTGGCACCACTAAAACCAGAGGGGAAAAGAAAATTGCCCAAGCAGGTAAAAGAGACACCTTGTCATCTACCACTGATGCACCTATCAAATGCCTCTCTCAATGCACACTTAGGGCTACAAAATATATCCCTGATGACCAGCTGACAGAAAGGATCATCTAAGTTCTTGGTCAGCTATATGTGGATGCAAGACAAAAGCAGATGGCTTTTTCTCAGGGGTGACCCTGAAAGACAGAAATGAAGCAGAGTTTGGGCAATGCACTTGGTAATTTATGTTTAGTGGAGCAAAAAGTGTCCCAGGATAATAATACACATGATGAAGAAGGACTTGGCTTGTTGGTCAGGGACCTGGAAGATGAAAGATTGGAAGATTAGGGACAAGGAGAACTGGGGAAGATGATTTTAGGGGCAGATATGATGTATGAAGATCTTTATATTACATGATGATACCCACTAGAAAGTATCTGCCTTGGAAGAGATGTCAAACAAAAATTAAACAGAATGAAACAAACAGTTTCAAACAGTTGATGTCATGAAGTCTCAGTGTTTGGCTATCCCGGTACTGGCACATGAACATAGTAATCAAGACCCACTTGAAATGGTTGGAGTCACATCTCCATCCAATCACAAGGTCACACCCGCAAGTGGTTAGATTATCTCCACAGGGTTGAATTAGGATTAAAAGAAATGACTGCCTCCACAAGATTGAATCAGGATTAAAACATGGCTTTTCTGGGGTATGTAATATTTTCAAACCGGCACACCATAATTTCCAGTGACTCATTTGGGGAATCTATGCCGCCCCTCCTTGTATTTAAGCTCTATTAATCTAGAGGCCCTGTTTCCAGAGAAGAAATGAGATGGGCTCATAATAAGATCTAATAATTCAGATTCCTTGTGTCAAGGGATCAGCAGACAAAAAAAGGAGTCAAACACTGGCAGAGGTAGTTGTCCTACTCACTCGGACAGGTGAGGTTGCTATTACATAGTGGAGAACTATGTTTGAAACCCAGGTGATCTACTGGGGCATCTCTTGGTACTCCCTGCCCCATTTTGAAGGTAAATTGACAAATGAAGCAGCCACAGCCTGTGAAGGGCATGGTGCTCAGAGGCTCAGATGTCTTAGGTATGAGGATCTGGTTCAACCCACCAGCCAATCCTGCCAGGCCAGCAGAGATGCTGATCAAAAGTAAGGGGTCGGGTGGGCCATGGTGGCTCAGCAGGCAGAGTTCTAGCCTGCCATGCTGGAGACCCGGGTTCAATTCCCGGTGCCTGCCCATGCAAAGAAAAAAAAAAAAAAGAGTAAGGAGTCTCTAACCACTGTCTTGATCACGATGGTAGAGTGAGACACTTCAGGGCTCCATCCCCCCCGCCATGCCCCATCCCCTACACACACAGAAGCTTTGAACAACCAGCAAGAACTGACAGAAACATCTTATTCAAAGTTCCAGAAAACAGTTTATGGGCTGCAGTATCACGGTGGTGTCAAGAAAAAAGACTTCTTAGAAGCAGTAGGATCTTATGGTGCCTTGGGTTGTCCTCCTTTATCCTCTCACTGGCTTGGCATAGAGCAGGCTCTTGCTCCCAGTGCATATCCCTGGTCCTGGTTCCAACTGGAGTAGTGTAACCCTCACATATTGGGAGTATGTATGACTGGCCGAATCTGTCTGGTTGTGGTTGTGGTTGTGTGTTGAAAGCAACTCACAGAGCTCTCCTACAGAACTCTATGGAAGAGCAGACAAGTCATGCTGTCTGGGACTAGGGATTGCTGTAGAACATATAGTGCGGTGCCCAGGACTGGGAGGAAAATATTCCCTATGGAGTGGTTGACATTTAGAATCATGAAAATGAGGAATTCTTAGGGCCACACACACTGCCCAAGATAAGACACATATGTACAGAAAGGATCAGGGAGGCCCCTCTACTTTGGCTGGGAGCCATTTTACAAACTCATTGTACGGATAAGTGCTGAACGAAAGCACTTGCACAGGTCAATCTGAAAAAAACTGGGAAAAGTGTTTCCTTTTTTCCCTTCTTTTTCTTTTTGTTAGATCCTGGTATTTAAGGAAAGATCTGTCATAACATTAACTGGACACAAGCTTAAGGAACAGGTGTCTTAGAGTTTAAATTTCAGTGATATTATATTAAAATATCAAAATGTTCAAATTCCAATGAAAGGTACAAAACATATAAAGAATGAGAAAGTAATGGCCCAGGCAAAGGAGACTATTAAACCATTAGAAACCCCATTAGGAGGACCAGTCCTGGAATATACCAGACAAATAATTTTTAAAATAATCCTAAATATGCTCAAAGAGCTAAAAGAAAACATGGACAAAGAATTAAAGGAAATCAAGAAAGTAACAGATGAACACATATTGAAGATCAATGGAGAGATGGTAATTTGAAAAGAAACCAAACAGATCTGAAGACCACAATAACAGAAATGGAATATCCCCTAGAGGGGCTCAACAGAAAATTGAATCTGACAGAAGAAAAGTGTCAGAGAATCTGAAGATAAGATCATTGAAATCATCCAGTCTGAGGAGCAGAAGGAAGAAAGAATCAAGAGAAGTAAACAGAGCCTGAGAAACTTGTATACCATCAAGTGTACCAATATATGCATTGTGGGAGCCCCAGAAAAAGAAGAAAGAGAGCAAGGGGAAGAGACAGCATTCAAGGAAATAGTGGCTGAAAACTCCCCAAATTTAACAAAAACATATGAATATACACATCCAAGATGCTCAGCTAACTCTTAACAGGATAAACCCAAACAGATCTACATCATGGAATATTATATTCAAACTACCAAATGCTAACCATAAAGAGGGAATTCTGAAAACTGCAAGAGAGAAGGAACATATTATGTACAAGGAAACCTCAATAAGATGAAGTGTCAATTTCTCATCAGAAACCATGGAGGCAAGAAGGCAATGGGATGACATATTTAAAGAGCTGAAAGCAAAAATTGCCAACCAATATTTCTATATCTAGCAAAACTCTTTAAAAATGAGAGATAGAGTAAGACATGTCCTGACAAACAAAACGTGAGGGAGTTCATCACCACTAGACTGGCCATAAAAAAGATGCTAAAGAAAGTTCTGAAGGTAAAAGGAAAGGACAATAGACAATAGATTGAAGCTACATAAAGAAATAAAGTCTCTGGTAAGGGTAATGACATGGGTAAATATAAATGCCAGTACTGTTGTATTTTTTATCTGTAACTACACTTTTTACTTCCTTATATGTATCTAAAAGGTGAACTCTAAAATGTAAGTGATAAATAAGTGGTTTGGAACTCAGAATTTATAAACATGCAATTTGTGACAAGAACTACATAAAGATAGTTTGTATATACTTTTGAAGTCAAATTGATATCAAAATAATGGAGATTATCATAAATTTAGGTTGTAAAATTTAAGCCCCATGGTAACTACAAAGAAAATTTTGGAGAATATGCAAGCTTATAGAGACAGAAATTAGAGTACAGGTTGCCAGGGGCAGGGGACAGAGAGAATGTGAAGTTAAAGCCTAATGGGTATAGGGTTTCTCTTTGGCCAAATTGACCCATGAACCTGACCATGACAGTCCACCCCTTGTCAACTTGGCAACTATACACATCACCTTAAACCATGCCTAATTTCTAAATAAAAAACAATAAAACACACATTTTTTTATTTCACCTAACAATACTCAACTGTCCTGCATATAACCAGAAACACATTAAATCTCTCCAAAATAGGGTGCAAGTCCTTGGGTAATATTCATTCTTAAACTTGATATCTTACAATTAAAATAGTATAACATGAACAAAACAGCATTACAGTCCTCGTTTCTGTAACTGATCATGTAGTCATAGTTTATATTTATCACTACTTTCTTCCACTACCCATTCCATGTTCACTTTACCCTCAGCAAACACTTCAGCTGGCCGTGGTTCTTTGCCTGGTGGGGTGACCCAAACCTGCCTTCCTGAAGTTTCAGAGCCATTGGTGGTCCTGCCTGGATTGGGTTGCTGCAGTTTTCTATTGATTTTAATCACAGGGTGTGGTAGTACTAAAAGATGCCCTAGGGGATCTCCTATACTCCAGGAAAACTCTTCTTTACTTCCCTTGTGTAGTTGCAGTCCTATTTCCCCCCGATAGTCAGGGTCAATCACCCCAGACAATAATGTAATCCCCTTCTTGGCTTGTTGATCCAGGGGCATGAGTAGCCCAAAGTGACCAGGTGGCAGTCTTAGATTCCAGTTCAATGGAATCACTGTTATTTCTCCTGGTAGAAGCACTCCCCCTTTCATAACTAAAACATGTAGACCAGCAGAGCTCAGGGTCGCAGGGACAGGAAGCAAAAATTTTCCTAGTGGATCACTAGGGGTCATGGTGAGTGGTGCCAGTCCCATATCCACCCCTTGGTTTCTGGACCTATGGATCCTGGCTATGGGAGAAGCAGCACCATACAGCGGACACTGATTCAGAGCATATGCAGCTTCCTGGAGAACATTACCCCAGCCCTTCAAGGTATTGCCACCTAGTTGGCTCCATAATTGAGTTTTCAAAAGACCATGCCACAGTTCTAACAATTCAGCTGCTTCTGGATGATGGGGAATGTGGCAAGACCAGAGAATTCCTTGAGCATGTGCCCATTCCTGCATTTCATTTGCTGTGAAGTGTGTTTCTTAATCAGAAGCAATGCTGTGTGGAATACCACGATAATGGATAAGGCATTCTGTAAGCCCACAGATGGTAGTTTTGCAGAAGCATTGCATGCAGGGAAAGCAAACTCATATCCAGAGTACGTGTCTATTCCAGTTAGAACAAATCACTGCCCCTTCCATGAAGGGAGTGGTCCAATGTAATCAACCTGCCACCATGTAGCCAGCTGGTTACCTTGGGGAATGATGTCATATTGGGGGCTGAGTGTGGGTCTCTGCTGCTGGCAGATTGGGCACTCAGCATTGGCTGTAGCCAGGTCAGCCCTGGTGAGTGGAAGTCCATGTTGCTGAACCCATGCATAACCTCCATCCCTATCACCATGACCACTTTATTCATGAACCCATTGGGCAATGATGGGAGTTGCTGGGGAAAGAGACTGACTGGTATTCACAGAATGGATCATCCTATCCACTTGATTATTAAAACCTTCCTCTGCTGAAGTCATCCTCTGGTGCACATTCACATAGGATACAAATATCTTCATGTTTTTAGCCCACTCAGAAAGGTCTATCCACATACCTCTTTCCCAGACCTCTGTCACCAATTTTCCAATTATGGTCTTTCCAAGTCCTTGATCATCCAGCCAAACCATTAGCAACTGCCCATGAGTCAGTATACAAATACACCTCTGGCCAGTTCTCCTTCCAAACAAAATGAACAACCAGGGAGAGCTGACACAGACAGAGATATTTCAGAGATAACAAATATGCTGATTCAGAAAGAAAACACCCTTGGAGAAGCTGTTTGAAACCAGGAGGCAATGGATCAATAAATG
Source organism: Myrmecophaga tridactyla (assembly GCA_004026745.1). Taxonomy (NCBI): domain Eukaryota; kingdom Metazoa; phylum Chordata; class Mammalia; order Pilosa; family Myrmecophagidae; genus Myrmecophaga; species Myrmecophaga tridactyla. The sequence continues at coordinate 17,576 of PVIY010004441.1, read as the reverse complement.
CAAGCCACGTGCCTTCCCAGATCAGCCTTTCTTGAGTCAAGGGTGGATCTTAATCTCCTGACTGGAGTTCTTTATAACAGAGAGAAAGACACAGAAACAGAGAGGAAGCCACTGAAGCCAGAAGCTGGGAACAAGGAAATCAGGAAGAGAAGGGAGAGACCAGCCAACATGTGCCTTGCCATCTGAAAGAGAAGTCCAGGATCACAGGTAGCCTATCTTCAGGAAGAAAGTATCATCTTGATGATGATTGATTTTCACAGCCTCAGAACTATAAACTTGTAAACTAATGAATTGCCATTGTTAAAAGCCACCCCTATTTCTGTTATATTGCATCTCAGCAGCCTAACACAGCAAAACACAAGGCTTCCATAGTTTCTATAAAAAGTATGACTTTAGTTTCATCATCAATATAACCCATGAGGGAGGAAAATTGCACCAGGTAGAAAAGCCTACAGCTCTAGGTAATGTACTTTGCACATCATTTGTTGGGGTAGAATTAATTTCAGCACATGGTAGTCTACATACTACCCACCACCTGTAATAAAGTGTTTACCGAAGTTACATAGCTCCCCGATCTAATTCATTTACAAAACTGAACCGACATCAGGACTGATGTCTTTAAAAAAAATCTGAAACTGATTGCTATTTTAAACCAAATTTCTTTAATGAGGAGACACCTATTTCAAAGATAATCAATTGATATTCATGACCATATTGCTCTGTGGCAATCTAATTAAACTTTACAATATGATCAACTACAGACACTCATATTTTACTTTGAAAGAACATTTTCACTAATTAAAGTATATCATCAGTTAAGAAAATTCAGATGAATATGGAAATTGTGTGGGTTTTAAAAATCAGTAAAATTATAGCAGAAACATTAACATGAAACAGATCCTTGAAATTAAGATGAAATTATCATGTCCTAAATTGCAAATAAAATATGACATATAAGAGAATGGGAAGTTTTAAAGGAAGAAAAGCCAAGAGGCCCAAAAATGAATCATAGTAATAATCAGGAACTATATAATACTTAATGGTGTGAAAATGGGAAAATGAGAATCACACATCCTGGGGAAGAGAGAGTCATGCACTGAAAATTTCCTGTCTGAACCAACAAATGGCTTCTGTCTGGCATCACTACATGATACTCTCATTTGAGTGTAATTCAAAAATTCTTTATTTAAAAGCACTAAAAGTTGGGTCTCTTCTGTGATTTTTCTCCTCTTTGTTTTCTATGAGATCTTTTGGTTTTCAGACTTTTATTGTTCCAGATTTTCAATTTTGGGCTCTCCATTTCTGTATTTTTAAAATGAATATTTATGCTTAATACTTTTCTAAGTTCTAATAGAATGAAACCTTGCAATCTCTGAAATAGACCATCATTTTATTTTCTGTAAAAGCAAACAAATGGAAAACATAAACAAGCAAAAATCAGAGCATGTATTTTTACCAACGCTTATGATTTCCAAATGGAAGCATTTTTGAATGACTGATAAATGCCTTTAGAACTACTAGTTTCCTTATTAGCAGTCATAACAAAACATTTTAAAATGATCTCTGACCATTATAACAATGAATGTTCTGCTGCAGTGAATATTAACAGCATTTCCTCTGGATATTGAGCATTACTACACAAGAAGAAATATTATTCTGATTGACACTTATTGGTACCATTTTTTATAAAGAACCAGAAAGGAAATTGCAGCGACAATCCCATGCCTGCCCTCAGGGATTGACAGGATGGCCTAATAGATGCTATGAAGCCTCTTATTCCTATGATTGATTGATTAATTTTCTTGATGTAAAATGTTATTATCACTCTATTTTCCTCTATTTACCATGCCTTATTGCTTTTAAAAAAATAACAGGATATGTTAGAAAGATAAGCGAGCAACCAGACATCAGAATTATATTCCATTATTCATTTTGACTAAAGAATATAGTGTTCTCAATCCACCACCAATATTTGAGTAAGTAAAGAGATTTACTCATAAGGTTTTTCATATCAAGCAAATATATGTATATGAATGTATGTTTTCAGATTTGACTCAACCAAATGCATTGTAGTGTTCATATTACCATATGATGCCTAAGTTAGCATAATCATGAAATAAAAATAAGATGATTACAAAAAAAAAAATGAACAACCAGGTGCATTGCTCAAACTTCTGCCCCCTGGGAGGATTTCCCCTCACCACTGTCCTTCAAGGACACCCCAGAAAGGGGTTGTAGTGCTGCAGCTGTCGACTTTCACGTGGTAACTACACATTGTGCTGAACCATCTGTAAACAAGGCCCAAGTTTTCTCTTCCTCAGTCAGTTCACTGTAAGAAACTCCCCAAGAGGCCATAGCTCTGGTCTGGGAAAGAGAAGGTAATGTGACAGGAGTGGAGACCATGGGCCTTTTGGCCACTTCCTCATGTAACTTACCTGTGCCTTCAGGACCTGCTCTGGCCCTATCTCTCATATACCATTTTCATTTTATGATAGAGTGCTGCTGCACACACCCAACTTTATGGCTTGGTGGGTCAGACAACACCCAGCTCATGAAAGGCATCTCAGGTCTCATGGTAACTTGGTGGCCCAAGGTTAAGTATTCAGTCTCTACTAAGGCCCAGCAGCAGGCCAAAAGCTGTTTCTCAAAAGGAGAGAAGTTATCTGCAGCAAATTGTAAGGCTTTGTTCCAAAATCCTAAGGGTCTGCATTGTGATTCTCCTATAGAGGCCTGCCAAAAGCTCCAGACAGCATCCGTATTTGCCACTGACACTTCCAGCACCATTGGATCTACTGGATCCTATGATCCAAGTGGCAGAGCAGCTTGTACAGCAGCCTGGACCTGTTGCAGAGCCTACTCTTGTTCAGGTTCCCACTCAAAATTAGCAGCTTTTCTGTTCACTCTATAAATGGGCTGGAGTAGCACACCTAAATAAGGAATATGTTGTTGTCAAAATCCAAAGAGAGGCGCACTCACCTCCCTCCATCTTGGGTTTGGTGAGTTCTGCCCAGGAGCGCAGAAATAACCCCCCACACACTTTAAATTTCCTGGTGTACCTTTCTTCTTTCTCACCCTTTCGTCTCCTAAACCTTTCAATTTTAAGTAGGCTTGACCTATCCTCTGTGGGGTTATGTTTCATATGAACAACCCCCAAGACTGGGGGCTCAGCCTATTGTTTTGGTTGTCCACACTGCTTGTGAAAGTATCAAGAATTCAAGTTGGGGAAGTTGAATTTCCCCCCTTTCTCAGCATTCCCCAAAGGGGACTTTGCAGATACTTTTTTATTCACTGTTCGAATCACTCCTGGATTTATTGGGGCATCACTCTGGACAAACCCACAAAATCTCATGTCCTACTCAAGGTTCCATGTAATTATGGTATTCAATTAAGCTGTCTACATAAGTTATATTAGGAAATGCACTAGTCAAAATATAAATTTGTACCAAATAAACATTTTTTGCTTTAGTCTCACATATAAGTTGAATTTTAGAATATTAATTACCATCTATTTTCAGCACCCTGCAGTAATGATATTCCTTTGGTCTTCCTCATGCAAAAACATTTTTTAAATTTGTACATTTTGTCTCCTTTTTGTTTTTACTTTAAACTTTCTATCTGAAATGACCTCATCTCCCCTTGTCAAAATCCTTAAAAACCTTGAACCCCCAAAACTTGGGGAGACAGATTTTGGGGGGTTAGGTTTTCTGCTCTCCTATTACACGTAATAAACTCTTTCTCTCATTGAAAAAAAAAATCCAAAGAGACCAACTAGGTGTTGTGCCTCTTTTTTTGGTCATTGGGGGGGCCAGATGCAGCAACTTATTCTTCACCTTAGAAGGGATATCTTGACATGCCCCACACCACTGGACACCTAGAAATTTGACTGAGGTGGAAGGCCCTGTGTTTTTGTTGGATTTATCTCCCATCCACTGACATGCAAATGCCTTACCAGTAAGTCTAGAGTAGTTGCTACTTCTTGCTCACTAGGTCCAATCAACATGATATCATCAATATAAATGGACCAGTGTGATGTCTTGTGGGAGGGAGAAACAATCAAGGTCCCTGGGGACAAGATTATGACATAGGGCTGGAAAGTTGATTTACCCCTGAGGTAGGACAGTGAAAGGATATTGCTGACCTTGCCAGCTGAAAGCAAACAGTTTCTGGTGGTCCTTACTAACAGCTATTGAAAGAAAAGCATTTGCCAGATCAATAGCTGCATACCAGGTACCAGGGGATGTATTGATTTGCTCAAGCAATGATACCACATCCGGAACAGCAGCTGCAATTAGAGCCACCACCTGGTTGAGCTTACAATAATCCACTGTCATCCTCCAAGACCCGTACATTTTCTGCAGAGACAAATAGGAGAGTTGAATGGGGATGTGGTGAGAATCACCACCCCTGCATTCTTCAAGTCCTTGAGAGTGGCAGTAATCTCTGCAATCCCTCCAGGAATCCAGCATTGCTTCTGATTTACTATTTTGCTAGTTAGGGGCAGTTCTAGTGGCTTCCACTTGCCTTTCCCACCATAATTGCCCTCACTGCATGAGTTAGAGAGCCAATGTGGGGGTTCTGTCAGTTGCTCAGTATGTCAGGCTGGAGGTGGGATGGCTATGTCTTCAGGGCAGACTATTACTGGGTTATCTAGAGAAGACTCAATATGACCTAGGGTTTCTACCTTGCCCCCAACATCATTATCAATCCATATGTTGCCATCCCATTTTTCAGGGTCCCACTCCTTTCCAATCAATGCCCTCACTTTAACAGCAGACATCATGCAAGATTGGGATTTAAGTTTACATTGTAAAGTTGCTACTCTAACAATAAGATTCTGAGTCTGATTTTCAGAGATCTCAAGTCTATGGCTACAGGAAATAAGATTTTCCTTCAGGACACTCGTAGAAATTTCTACATCTGTCAGACAGCACTTAAGCTTCTTGTTTGAAGCATTAAGCCCATCTCTTTCACTCCTTAATGTATCCAGTGTATCTAACAACAACCAGCCAACATCTCTATATCTCCTATTTCCACAAAGCTCTGTAAAGGCGTCAAAAACATTATTCCCCAGAGCCCGGTTTCATATAAGTGAAGCATTAGAAGAATCAAATGGTGATATTTTGACTTTCACTTTTGCCAACTCACTTCATGGATGGGGAGTGTCATTCTGATTATAGGAATCAGAGTCCTTAGTGTCTTTGAGTCCAGTCAGAGTAAGAATGGTAAGAAACCATTCATAAAAACCCATTTTTAAGATTCTGTTTCTTAAGAACCACTCCTGGTACCAAGTTGTATTAGTTAGGGTTCTCTAGAGAAACAGAATCAACAGGAAATATTTGTAAATATAAAATTTATAAAAGTGTCTCACATAACCATGGGAACATAGAGTCCAAGATCTGTAGGGCAGGTGGTGAAGCTGAAGATTCCGATCGAGGAGAGGCTCACTGGCTGAAGCAGGAGGAGAGACTGTCTCTTCTGAATCCGCCTTAAAAGGCTTCCAGTGATTTGATTAAGCATTATTCATTGCAGAAGATACTTCCCTTGGCTGATTACAAATGGAATCAGCTGTGGATGCAGCCAACACGATCATGATTTAATTCTATGTAATGTCCACAGAGCAACAGACAGGCAGCACTTGCCCAACAGTTGATAAACAGGCACCACAACTTGGCCAAGTTGACACAAGAACCTGACCATGACACACACAAACATCTTTGATAGGCCGGAATTTCCCATAAGATTTATTCCTCTCCAAAGTTCTGTTGAAGGGATCAGTGTAAAGAGATCCTGAGGATAAAGAGAGGCCTCCAGTCCCTGAAGTTCTGAGGGGAGTTTTCTGCCTTGTGGGGATCTCTGTCATCGGCCTAAGCGGGCTGAGAGGTTTGCAGTGTAGATCCAGATGCCCAAGATGGTTCCCATGAGGCCCAGGGTTAAGGCCACATTGGAATATTTCTTCGCCTTTTGTTCATCTCCATGTCTGTTGGCTTTCTTAGTCTGGGGAGGTGAAGGCAGGTTGGCAGGGGTTCCCTCAGACTCAGTATGAAGGTGGGAAGAAGGGGAAAACAGTGCAGGGCAGGGTCCCTGGAATGAAAAAGGGCTGACCCAGAAGGAAGGGTAGAGATGGAGGAGGGTCTCCTTGAGGGGATCATAGGGCAGGGGCAAGGTGGGGTTCCTGTGTGGAAGGCAGAAAGAAGGAAGAAGTTGGATGGAATGGAGTAAAGTCCCATGAGAGGAGAGAAAAGATGATTTAAGGCCTGTAGGAGAGCAGAAAAGTAAGCAGATGAGTTAATGTGCAGAGAGAAGGGCAGGGGGCAGGGGTTGGTGAGGCACAAAGGAGAGGAAGGGATATTGGGATGATGCACACTTTGTAGGTGAAAATGATGGCTGGAATCCCAAATGGCAGGCAGCAGAAGAGAGCCACGAGGGACAGAACCAGGTAGTCATCAAAGGGAGGGTCCAGGGGCGTCTCATCACCACGGTTCCGTGACATGACCTACAGGACCGTGAGGGCAGCAAATGAGGAGGACAGACAGGGAAAGAAAGGGTCTGAGCACAGTGGCCAAACTGGGAAGAAGAGACCTCAACAGATGGGGATCTAACTGAAATGACTCCACTGAACAAAGGAGTTCTGAAAAGTCACACCACCTAACCTCACTGTCCCAATTTAACATCTTCACTGTTCCCTATAAAGCAATTAGTGTGGCTTGATTTCCCTCCTACCCTGATTATCTTTCCTTTCTCCCACAGCCCTCCTGCCCCAGTGCCCCACTCTTTATCCTTCATAACAGTCTTTCCGTCCCCCTATGAATTCTGTTCCCCCTCTAAACCCTTCAGGTCCTTCCATAACTTTTCCTTATTCCCTTATAGCTGCTCTTTTTCCCACCATAACTTCATCTTGTTACTCAATAAAATTCCACCCCCCACCACCACTCTCTCTTTGTTGCTCTGTATTACCTTCCCATATAAACTGCAATGTGTTCCCCTATAAATTCTCCCAGCCTTCCTATAACCCTCTTCCACCCCCTCTCTGTCTATACGTGCTCCCTGATCCCTTGATGGCCCCACTCTTTCTTGACAGCGCTTCTCTTACTCACTGAGGAGCCAGGGTCATCCCTGTAATTCCTCAGGCCCCGCAGTTGCTATGGGAGTGACATCATCAAGGTGTGGCCTCTCTAGTCACTGATGCTGCTTTGTCCTTTATTTCCTGTATGTGATTAGCTGCTTGAATATAAAGGGCAGAGTTTCGAGTGTTCTTTTTTTTTTTCTGCTTTGTTCAAACAATATAGGCCTTGAAAAACTTTTTTCTGAATTAAGAGGGTGGGATTTCAGTTAGTGCCTTTATCCTCCAATTTCCTAGAAGATACTGGATAAACGCATTCATGCATTTTCCTGATGGAGCCTCTAATTGATTCCAGTAGACAGATGGCAGAATTTATTAATTCATTCAACATATTTGAATTAGGGAGCCCACTAAGTTGCCGTGCCCCACGCCTGAGCCCAGGATCTGAGTGGTAACCAAAGCAGATAAGGACAGAGCTGTCTTGGGAGTCACATTTTGTGGGCGAAATGGAGGATAAACAATCAAACGAGTCAAACGAGATGTCTTCAGAGTGTTAGTTTGCAAGCTGCCAGAATGCAGCATACCAGAACTGCAATAGCTTTTTAAAAGGGAAATTTATTAAATTGCAAGTTTACAGATCCAAGCCCATGAAATGTCCAAATTAAGCCCTCTAGGGAAAAATACCTTGGCTCAAGAAGGCCGATGATGTTTGTGATTTCTCTCTCAACTGGAAAGGTACAAGGCAACATCTGCTAGCTTTCTCTCAAGGCTTCTTCACTGGCTTCCCCAGGGCTTTGTATGTTCTGTTGGCTCTGTCGATTCTGGTGGCTCTCTATCATTTCTGACTCTCTCTAAAATGTTTTCTCTTTTAAAGGATTTCAGTAAACTAATCAAAACACACTTGGAATGGGTGGAGTCACATCTCCTCCTAACCAAAGGTCACACCTACAATTGGGCAAGCCGCATCTCTGTGGAGATAATCTTATCAAATGTTTCTATATATAATATAGAATCAGGATTAAAAGGAACAGTTGCTCCCACAAGATTGGAACAGGATTAAAACATGGCTTTTCTAGGGTACATAATACTTTCAAACTGGCACGGTGGCCGAGGGCTATGAAAGGAGTAACTTGAGGAGGGAGAAACCTCTCTGAGGAGGAAATATCTGAGCTGATTTGAGGGGTATACTTTCCATGAGAAATTCAGAGTGGAAAAGGAGAGTGTTCCAAGCAGGGGACAGCAGGTGAAAGGTCCTGAGGTGTGGAGGAGGTTGGTAAGTCCCAGGAGCAGAAGCAAGGGCAGAGTGGCTGGAGTCCAAGGAGGCAGGAAGAGGTCAGGTGCGGACCAGCTGGCCTGGACACCTGGGTGAGGGATTTGGGTTTGATGACAAAAACCGTGGGGACCTATTAAAGAGTGTGGTGGTTGGAGCTCTATGTACTCCAGAAAAACATTTTCTTAAATTTAATCCATTCCTGATGAGGTGACTTCAGTGGAGGAATAACCCACCTCAGTCAGAATGGTTCTTAATTCTATCTTGGAGTCCACCATACACAGAATGAAACTCAGAAAGAGAGAAAACTATAGAGGAAGCAGCCAAAAGCTGAATAGCAACAAAATCCAGAAGAGAAGGGGGACCAGGAGAGGCCACCATGTGCATTTCCCTGTGGTAGAGAAGCCCAGGACCAAGAATCACCAGCAGCCAGCGCCAAAACACCAGTCTTCAGGGACAAAGCATCATCTTGATGATGCCTTGATTTGGTCTTTTGCCTAACCTCAAAACCATGAGCCATTAAATTCCCATTGTTTAAGCCAATCCATTGCCTGGTATTTGCTTGAGCTGCCCAGGAAACTAAAATAAACATGTAAGCCAGGGAGGAGTGTGATCTGATTTAAGCTGTGGAGAAGCTCTGGCTATCCTGAGTAGGATGGAGGGTGAAAGACAGTAGCTGCCTACTGTAGATGTGTTGGCTGGGGCAGTGACCTCTGGGTGTGTTTGCACATCTCTGTGATAGAATGATGACACTCACCCTCCTCAACCCCCCATAAGAGAGAAGCTGGGGCTGGAGCTGTGCAGGAGCAGGGGGCAGGGAGATGCCCCCACTTCCAGCCTTTAGGGGAGCATTCTGTAAAGGTTTATTCACTTTCTGGCTGTGTCAGGGCTAAACTGAGGTCCCCTCCTGCACCTGCCCAGCCAACTTGGAACTCAGACCAGGGCCTTCTCAGGAAAGGAAAGTTCCTCTCAACCCTTGTCCTTGAGTCTGGAATCATCAGGACACACTCCTTCCCCTACCCTACACGACCCTGCATTACCAGCCTCTTGCAGAACTCTCAAACTTCAGCCTCACCCTCTCTCCTCTGCCTCACTTTACCCGAGATTCCAGCCCTCCAAAAGCAATGCCTTGCCAAAATCTGTCGAAACCAGAGGCCAAAGGAAAAATGTACATCCATATATATGTACTTTCGTATTTTTAATGATTAATATTCCCCAGATTATTAACATAGTTGAGGCATACTGAAAATAATGAAGAGTGGGTATTTTAAAGCTCACAACATAATTATAAGTGTAAATGTTTTATTTATACAAAAAAAGAATTTATTATAGTTTTACTTTCCTGGCTTTAGTGGAAGCAAAATCATAAATAATATCTTCAAAATCCCTTACTTTGCTTATCTCATTTTCAGTCGCAAGAGCTCACATCTTTGACAGTTTCTCTTGTCAAGTGAGGATCTTAACTAATTTTTCTTTCATCTTACAGATACATTTATGCATGCCTTGAAGTTAACTGTGATTATACAAGATAGAGCATTGTCCCATGTTCCCATCCAAGTTGGCTGGCTTCAATCTACAGCCAGACCCATGTATCATTCAGTGCATACTTCGAGTGAGGCTGGTCGATGGTGACTGCAGGCAGGTGCAGGACGCGAAACTTTCAAAGCTTTACTTCTTTTATCAGCATTTCCGATTTTGTAAACAATGAAGCCCATAAAACCCACCCCCACCAAATAGCCTGGTAAACTGGGATATAGTAGGGCTTCATGGGAATCCAAACATTTTAAATAGTGCTTTAAAGGATCTCAGTACAAGATGACCAGCTGAGGCTAGACCTTTAACTAATTTTTAATGAACTTCTTTTGAGAGAGGTCACTGTGGCAGATATTGTTTTAAAAAATTCTCAAGACCACTTCCACATTTGGTTAAGTTTGCCCAAAGTAAAATTTATGAATCAGATCCAGAAGGCCCAAACATGATGCTGACTTTATATTACAGTTACTGATATTACATTTGGCTTGAACTATTTCAGATAAAATTTCCAAGGCTTTAAAGCACCAGAATATTTAAGAGACAAAAATTCAGTATGTGCATTTTGTAAATCAGATGTATTCAGGGAAAATAGTTTTTCTATAGTTACTAATCAAAAATCTTAAGATTTTTTTACTTTCGTGATTTTTTTATATCTGCATTTCAATGTGAATTAGGACATCTATAATCTTAATTTATACTTGATATGCACTTTTCTTATCTGATGATTAGTACATTTCCAACTTCTTTATATTTGTTTCTTATTTACTTTCTAATTCAGTATATTCACATCTCTTGCTAAAGGTTTATATTCATCCAACATACTTTCAAAAAGTAACTTTCTCTTATTTGTTGTAAACAAAGGAATAGACCTTCTATTAAGCATAAAACTTTATATAGAGAGCTTATTATTCAAATTATAGATTTTTATTAACATTTTCTACCTGTTCAAAATATTATCCCACACAGTTTAGTTGCATAAAAATACAAAATCTATTTGTACCAAGATGCTTTTGATTTCGGCATAATGAATTTTGTTATTTGATATGTCTTTTAATATTAGATACATACCTTTAATTTCTGTGCAAAGCATCCTGATTATATTCTATCGTGATGTACATTAAGTATCCGTATGTGTTTTTAAAGCTGATTTTAGAATAGACATAAAATATATCCTTTGGTACAATTCTAAAGTTTATCATATTAAAATTCACAGAAGCAGCATTTTTGCATGTTAAATTAAGAGTATAAAGTGAGCAGGATATAAATTTAGCAAAATCATGTTTTGAGGAGAATAATTTGTTCATCCTTGCATACCCCTGCAATATTTTCTCCATTATCATACCATTGCACGTAGTTGTCACATTTCCTTTACCTCCTCTGGTCTGTGACAGTTTTCCTTATTCCAAAGTCTTTCCTTGTTTTTTTTACAACCTTGGCAATTTTGAGTATTGATCAGGTTTATTGTAGAATGCCCCTACCGTTGGGTTTGTTTGATGTTTTTCTCATAGTCAGATTGATATTACGGGTTTTTGAGAAGAACACCACATAAGTGAGGTATCCTTTTCATGACATCATATCAGGGGATCCATATGGCAACATAACTTCTCACTGATGATGTTGACCTTCATCACCAGGCCGAGGTAGTTCTCGCCAGCTTCCTCCGCTATAACGCTACTCTGTGTGTCTCCCTCTCCATTCTCTATTCTCTGGAAGTAAATCACTACATGCAACCTACAATCAAGAGGGACAGGAGGTGTTAAGCTCCATCTCTGCAGGAGGAAATATTTACGTAAATTATTTGAAATTTTTCTTTCAAGAAGATTTGTGTCTTCTCCCATTTTTATCTATTTATTCAATCATTTTTTACATTTTTTAAAATTTTTATTGATAAAACAATGTATAAGCACATACATTCTTAACATACAATATTCCATACATGGTATACAGTCAATGGCTCGCAATATCATCACATAGTTGCATATTCATCACCATGATAATTTTTTAGAGCATTTGCATCACTCCAGAAAAAGAAATAAAAAGAAAAAAGAAAAAACCTATACGTACCAAACCCCTTACCTCTCCCTCTCATTGACCACTAGTATTTCCATCTACCCAATATATATATATTTTAAATTTTAACATTTGTTCCCCTTATTATTTATTTATTTTTAATCCAGATGTTTTACTCATCTGTCCATACTGTAGATAAAAGGAGCATCAGACACAAGGTTTTCACAATCATACAGTCACATTACAAAAGCTGTATCATTATACAATCATCTTCAAGAAACATGGCTACTGGAAAACGGCTCTACAGTTTCAGGCACTTCCCTCTAGCCTAATACACTTTAAACCAAAAAGGAGATAACTGTGCAATGCATAAGAATAACCTCCAGGATAACCTGTCGACTCTGTTTGAAATCTCTCAGCCATTGCCACTTTATTTTATCTCATTTCTCTCTTCCCCCTTTTGGTAGAGAAGGTTTTCTCAATCCCTTGGTGCTGATTCTAGGATTTATCCCACATTGCCAGGGAGGTTTACATGCCTGGGAGTCATGTCCCCTGTAGAGATGGGGAAGGCGGTGAGTTTGCTTGCCATGTTGGCAGAGAGAGAGGCCACATCTGAGCAACAAAAGAGGTTCTTTGGGGGTGACTCTTAGGCCTAATTTTAAGTAGGCTTAGGTCTATCCTTTGTGGGGACAAGTTTCATATGAACAAACCCCAAGATTATTCAATCATTTTTATTCAATAATAGTGGCTCCTTGAAGGCCACTATTAAGAGAATGAAAAAACAAACCATAGACTGGGACAGAATATCTGTAAATCATATCTGATAAAAAAAACATACAAGGAACATTCAACCCTCAATAAAAAAATAACCCCATTTAGTTACCCCTGCTCCATGAGACAAGATAAGGCACAGGGAGAGACTGACCAGGACTGTGGTTCTGAGGGGTCAGCAACTGATGTGATTCTTTAGGGTGTTTGGGGGAGGGAAGAGGTGGGGGGAGCCGGCCTGAGAGTGATCTCACCAGGCAGCTGGAAGTAGCGTGCAGGGAGGTGGGATAGAAGGGAGCTGACCTTACGCAGTTTCAGCCTGCCTCAGCAGCTGGCCGAGGAGGCCTCCCTGAGAGATTCCCAGCCAGCAGCCCAACGGGGACCCCGAGACCGCCCGGCAGTCTGCTAGGAAGAGCTGCAACTCCCCGGCACTGGGAGTGATCATCTGGCAGGTGCCGGGAACAGCACTGCGGGTTAGCTGCTTTCCCCACACTGGGCGCTGATCAGCTCCCTCATGCCACGTGCTGGGACCAGCCATCGCACCTATCAGTGGTGCACGCCATCTCTCCTCTCCAGCTGGTCCCTGCAGGCGGGAAGTTTGAGGGAGGAGGCACCTTGAGCCCGTCACCTGGTGCAGAGAAAAAGTTAGTGCTGGCTGGCCTCTGCAGTCGGGGAGAGGAGGAGGTGGGCCCTCAGGCGCTCCACCTGCTGGTAAAAAGTGCTAAGTGCAGGCAGGCAGAATTTATCTTCCTAGGTTTTACTTTTTCTTTTATCTTTTTTCCCTTCTTTTTTTTCTTAATATATTTTTTCCACATATACATTCTTTATTAGTAATATTCGTTTTTTATTTTAATTTTATTTATGTATTTTTGTATTTACTTTTTTATTGATTTTTATTTTTTATTCTATTTTCTTTTATTGTGTTTATTTACCTTTTCTTTAATTTTTCCCCTTCTTTGGGCACCAGTCTGAGTTCATCCTCAATATATCTTGGGGTGCCTCCTTCTGAGTTTGGGGCCAACTACTGGTAAGGTGTATTTTTTGTTATTGTTTTTTCCATAAATTTATTATATTTTATTATTATTTTAGTTAATTAATTTTGGGGTGCACAGGCCAAGAATTGAGCCTGGGTCTGCCGTGTGGTGGGCAGGTGTTCTGCTACTGAAGTACCTGTGAACCCTGGCCTAGCTTTTAAGAGACCCTCAACTAAAATTGTACTCCCTACATGAGATCCAGGCCTTGGTTTGGTGGGGAATTACTGACAAACCATGTGCACAATGAAACCCCCAATGCAGAACCAAGTAAATACAAAACTTTAGACAAGTGAAGGAAACCAACTTGCAAAATAACCTTATTAAGATAATCAAATACCCTGAACACAATAAAAAAATTACAAAGCACATGAAGGTCCAAGCAGAAATGGCCCAGCCAAATGACCAAATCAAAACACCAGAGGGGACAAAAGAATATGGAGCAAGTACTCAAGCATATTTATAAAGAAGTAAAGGCTATCAGGATGACACTAGAAGAGCATAAAGAAGAATTCAAAAAATTAATAGAAAAATGGCAGATCTTTCGGTGCTGGTGGCAGCTGCACTGAACTAGCAGTCCAACCCTCCTGGCTCTCGGCACTTCCACCCAGCCCTGGACCCACTCTGCCGCCTGTGCTGTTGCCATGACAGAACAGTCCACCTCCTTCACCAAGGACTTCCTGGTGGGCAGTATCACAGCTGCCATCTCCAAGATGGCTGTGGCCTTCCATCAAGCAGGTCAAGCTCCCGCTGCATGTATAACACATCTGTAAACAGACTGCCACTGAGAAAGTACAAAGGCATGGTGGACTGTATAGTCCACATTCCCAAGGAGCAGGGAATTCTCTCTTCTGGAGGGGTAACTTGCCCAATGTCATTCACTACCTTCCCTCTCAAGTCCTCAAATTTACCTTTAAGGATAAGTATAATTAGGTGTTTTAGGGTGGTGTAGACAAACACACACAGTGGAGCCATTTCTCTATTTCTCTTTGCTTTGTCTACCCACTGGATTTCGCTAAAACCTGTTTGGCAGCTGATGTTGGGAAATCTGGTGCAGAAAGAGAATTCAAAGGCCAGGGAGACTGTCTGGTGAAAATCACAAAGTCTGATGGCATCTGAGGCCTGTAGCAGAGCTTCAATGTCTCTGTAGAAGTCATCATCATCTACAGCTTATTTTGGCATGTATGATACAGCTAAAGGTATGCTCCCCATCGCCAAGAAATACACACATTGAGGTGAGCTAGGTGATTACCCAGATGGTGACAGCTGTGGCTAGTCTGGTCTCTTACCCCCTCAACACTGGGAGGTGATGGATGATGATGCAGTCTGGATGCAAAGGAGCTGACATCATGTACAGTGCGACTGTCAATTGCTGGAGGAAGAGTTTCAAAGATGAAGGTGGCAGAGTCTTCTCAAGGGTGCATAGTCCAGTGTTCTCAGAGTCATGGGTGGAGACTTTGTGCTGGTCCTGTATGACAAATGGAAGAAAGTCATCTAAGTGTGTCTATCTCACCAGAAATGGGAACAAAGAGAATCATGTAGAATCCCTACTTAACCATTAAGGGTCATTGACCTTCAAGAAATTCCTGTTGTTTTTACCCAGGCAGATAAAATCTGTAGAGGACTAGGGAAAGCTCTAGGAAAGGGGATCATTGTGATTACATTGGACCATTGGTACAGCTGATTCCATGTTTTGATTACTGTGAGGGAGGGGAATCATGACCAGCATCGTGGGTCCATGGGTGAGGCAGCTCAGTTACACAGACCTGGAAAGCCTCAAATCCAAATGCTTATAGGACCCTAAGTTGTGTTTAAGTATTTATTTAAAAAGAAATCAGGTTTCCTACTTGTACTTAAGCACTATCTTCTTTTGCACAGCTGGATATTTGGAATTATGTTTTATGTTGGGCATTCTGTTACAAAATAATAAGTAAGCAGGACACTTAGAAAAAGAAAAGAAAAATGGCAGATCTCACAGAGATGAAAGATACAGTAGACCAAACTAGAAATATATTAGAGACACATAATAGCAGATTCAAAAGAGCAGAAGGAAGAATAAATGAGCTAGAAGCCAGAACACTAGAGTGCACAAAAAAAAAAGGCAAAAAAGATAGTTAGAATGGAACCATATCTTAGGGAAATGATGAACAACAAGAGGCACACAAATATAAGAATCATTGGTGTCAGAGAAAGAGAAGAGTAAAGGGCTGGGAAAGTTAGTTGAAGATATAATTGGTGAAAACTTCCTAACACTTATAAAATGCATAAATATGCACATCAAAGAGGCCCAATGAACTCTAAATAGATAAATTCAAATAGGCTACTCCAAAACACAAACTAATCAAATTGTCAAATGTTGAAGAAAAACAAAGTCCTGAAAGCAGCACGAGAAAACTGATGTACTAAGTTCCAGGGAAAACGCATAAGACTGAGTTAGGACTACCCAACAGGCACCATGGAAGCAAGAAGGCAGTGGTATGATAGATATAAGAACCTGAATTAGAAAAGCTTCTAGACAGGAAATCTTTATCCAACCAAGTTGTCCTTCAAAATTAAGGGAGAGCAATAGTGGCTCATTCTCAGAGTTCTCACCTGCCATGCTGGACACCCGGGTTTGATTCTGGTGCCTGCCCATGCAAAAAAAAAATTAAGGGGAGATTAAAATCTTCAAAGACAAACAAAGACTAAGAGAACTAGTTAACAAGAGATCTGTCCTACAAAAAATACTAAAGGGAAACCTGTGCTGGAAAAAAAAAAGACAGGAGACAGAGATCTTGAGGAGGACACAGAATTGAAGAATACCAGTAACAGTAATTTAAAGGATAAAAAGAGAGCAAAGGAAAAGAATATATAGATCTGACAGAAACTAAAGGAGGAAGAGTAGCTTGAATTCAGCCCTGCTCCACAGAAAAGTTAGAGAAGGGATGGGAGGGGGACTGAGGTGGTGATTCAAGAGTGCAACTGACCTGGGAGAGCCTTCTGCACCACATAGGGTGGCCCTTGTAGCAGAGGCTGAGGAACTGAGAAACAGAAAGCTGGGGCCTGGTGCAGAGGCATGGAGCCCACAGGAGTGCATGGACTGGGAGCTGGGGACTAGGAAGTAAGCCAGGCTGTATTCCATGAGTGTGCTACCCTCACAGCACAGCCCCATGACCCACGACTCACCCCACACCTCATGTACCCAAACCCCATCATGTGCTCCCATTCCCCGCATTCCAAGTGCTCCCACTCCAGCAGCCCCCTGTGCACCTACCCACCCCACACCCCCACCCCAAGTGCAACCCAACCCACCTCCCCTGCACCCCTCCCAAGCACTTCTTCCTCCCCCACCACAGTTTCCTGCAGGCTGTTGCCAGCGCCTAAATGCTACAGGTGCTAACCTCCATAACAAGCCTACCCCCACCCCCACCCATAGTGTCTCACAGACTCACCCCCACCCACCACCCTGAGCTCTGTGCATCAGTTTATGGCACTCCTAGACCCACGCATGCACACAGGCCCCCAACACGTCCTTCAGCTCTGGGAACTTCAGTTTATGGCACTCCTAGACCCACACTTGTTCACGGCCTTCAGTCATATCCTTCAGCCCTGAGAACATCAGTTTATGGCAGTCCTCAGTCACACTTCCCAGCTCTTAGTAGGTGCTGACCTGTGCAGCGGGTCACATCTGCCCCCAGCACATGAAGGCATAACACTGACTTGCTGCCACAGCTTTACACATGCACACAAAGGGCCCCATGCCCTAGACCAGCACACACCAGGACTATACCCACCAGAGTGATGAACCCACACAGGTACATCCTCCCTGGCTGCTGGGCACCCATGTGACAAGCACCAGTGTAACATCCCCAACCTGCACCTAAACTTGCCCTGAAATGAATCACTGCACTGCTGTGCTCCACCC